>JANAVB010023999.1:17814324-17941824 GCA_029216955.1 Iris pallida | reverse complement strand
AATTATCACATCATACGACCGATAGTATATATATACTTAGGATTATTATTTTAGTTATTCTGCCTAGATAGATTACTTATTTGTTCCTTACATTCCAGAGAATGACTACTTCGCGGGCTTCTGAGGGAGAGGCTTTTTCTGCTCATCCTGGATCACAAGGGGATGTACAACTTACCCCACCACCTGGCACCCTGGTGTTCCTGCTATACTTCTAGGTACTGACCCTATTATCTAGACTCCCCTAATTCAACCTGCACCTAATCTTCCACCTGTACCAGTGTCATGCCCCGATCCCGGAGGATCGAAAACTAGCCACTGGGCGTGATGCCGTACAAGTCTAGATTGCACTTGTACAAGGCAAAACCATTACAGTTCCTGGTATTTCTCAGAAAACAACGATAACGCAGCAAAACCAGATAGATAAATTGAAGTCACACAAGATATTGAAGAAATATTTCTCTTTATTGATAATTACAATTGATTACAAGACTTGCAGTAGA
This sequence comes from Iris pallida, assembly GCA_029216955.1. NCBI lineage: Eukaryota > Viridiplantae > Streptophyta > Magnoliopsida > Asparagales > Iridaceae > Iris > Iris pallida. The sequence continues at coordinate 17,941,324 of JANAVB010023999.1, read as the reverse complement.
ATACAGAGTTTAAAACTGATTACAAGACTTTTGAATACCCAACTGAATATATATACACTTGTCCTTTAGGCTACAACTGAATATGCCGACTTCTTTATAATGAACTTGCCAATTTGGCTACAATCTCACTGGTACAACTGAATTACACTGTTCCATATATTATGTCCCGTATAGCAGAAGACATCGTCTTGAAAGAAGAGCTTCTGCACACCCATCTGAATCATCGATGCCAAGCACTAATCAAACGATTTCCCCTATACGCAAGCACCTGTAATATTGCCCAGAACGTGGGTCAATACATCATCAATGTACTGGCGAGTGGTGCTGGCCCAGCTCATCTAAGAAGACAACACTAAGTAATCATGTTATAGAACATTATTAACAGTGATCTTTCTCGTTGCCTTAGGGTCGATTTCATATTTATAGCCGACAAAAAGTAAAGCATTCAAATCTCATAGCCAATATAATTTAAAGCATAGTTATCACCCTTTGGTGATTCTTACTCATGGTCATTTAGCCATCCCTGTACATTTATAATACTTACTCAGCCTGTATAAGACATTATTAGGAACAATATCATGATTCAATATAATTATCACCGTCTAGGTGATTCTTACCAACGGACGACATCCTTCCCTGTATTTGAGTAATAACTTATTCTGCCCGCATATGATATCATTAGCACTGGACCTATCTATATGAAGGTCACTTGTGACATGCCATCTTGGACCATCTTACATGCGAACGGCTAACTCCGAATGAGGTGCGAATCCATGGACGGTTTCCGAAACACCGTGCTACTACTTAAGCATTATGGGATTTCAGCATCCTTTCAGTGGGCGGTAGCAAACCCCTACTGCAAGTCCCGAAATTCTGATGTTAGTACGTCGACACCATCCTTGTTCCCCCTAGGATGAACCGGGTCCGTGGCCGCAGATTATCGTTCTGGAAACTACCTTGTATATAAGTTGTCCATGACCATGCAAATATATACAACTTATCTAAGAAGAAAACATGTAATGCATGATAAGAAAAACCAAGTAACTCAGCCACCATTCTCATTCGTATTGCCATCTTGCCATCTTTCCAGGGTCTTGACGTAATCAACATTCTACATCGACGACGGGATAATAGAATGTTGTTACCCAATCCCTTTGCCACATCTTTGATACCATACATCTTTCCAACCAACTTATTGTACTCACCGCCCAATCTTTTGGTACTTAGCATCTGTTTTAACATACATTCTTTCAAACATAATTCAAGCATATTCATTGTCCAGTTCTTGGGTCTTAACATCTGTATTACCATCTATTCATCGAGCTAAGGCTCGATATACTCACCACCCAAGTATTTGGGACTTTGCTTCACCTGTCATGTATTTTATTGCAACATCATACAAGCATATAATTCATCTAGCAACAACAGTTTACATTCAGGTAATTATTTATCTTTTATTATCTTTTTGAATTCCATGTAAGGTGTTATTGAGCAACTTAGTAAGAAACATAGCATACTATCCTTTATTTTAAGCATGAAACTAAAGGATGTTCGAAGGGTTCAACACTACTCATATTTATAAGATGATTCCTGTCACGATGCATAGCCTTCCAAGCGATCCTTCGCATATTCCCAAGTCCAACAAGGCTTCATCGAATCAACCATCCATCATAATGCATCTTGCTGGTCGAGGTACTACAATATATACCACTCAGAAAAAATTTCGTCCTTGAAACTTAAAACAAAACTCATCCCCAAAACTTCAACCGACTTTTATGAGACTTCTCAACGATCAACTAGCACTATTTAACATTTCTTTGCAATCTCTCAATTGATTTCAAGTAATATACCATCTTGTCACAATATTCCAATTTGATTTAAAATAGTTTACCATCTTTGATCTTTCCTCTCGACACTCGTTCAAATCCTTAGCACATGATAATCCTCCCTGTGGTTTCGTTTGAATTCAGCATACCACTTAGTTGGAATCATACACATATTTTAGGCGTCCCAGAAATACATGCACTTCAGCCAAGTTCAGTGATAGAGAAAACGAACGAGCTACGGTGTAACTTCTTTTCCAAACATCACTAATTCTTTTCGAGCATCTCGTATAATTCTACTTGTTTATTCAATATTCCAACCAACTAATAACACAATAGATGTTACCAATTCTAACTCGAAAAATTTTCGACAATCGATCCAAGATTTTCCAAAGTATTCATACTTAAATGTATCAAGTATTCCTTTCAAGTTCATTGTCATTCATGCCACCAAAGTTGATAAATCCTATTGCCACATTTCATTTTGATACCCCAATTCTCATCAATCAAATCTTGTACTCGTCATCGTTTGCATCCATACACTTTGTTTGTGACTCATAATTTTTTTCTTCTGATTATGATCCATCCTTCAAATTGTACCGTCATTCCACTCTAGTAACATTTCTTGCTGTACTCAAACATTTTCTCGTATTGATCAAGCCAACATATTATCTTCTCGTATAAGCAACTCTCATATCCAACAATATTAATCTCGAGGGTTATTCCTATTCACATTCGCTTTCGTCGATCTCGGCTACATGCACTATCCAATTCCGTCGTTACACTTTTCCCTCAAATTCCAATCTGATTATCCATCAATGAATTTAGTCTGACTGTCTCAAGGCAACTATCGTCAATTTAAGCAGCTCAATATTAGTCAACCAAATCTATCTAGCTCTAACAATTTTTGATATTCTAACAAAGGCAGCCAAGTTTTCGAAACCAACATGATCCGTCATCTCATCCAACATTATAACACCGAATTTCCCAATCTCCATTCCATTCTAAAGTTTACTTCCCAACATCTCGCACGTTCCGACTATACCCATGCAACATCAATCGGGACATACTACGGGTTTCCAACAGTCAACTTAGCATTCAGTCAAGTCTCTACGGTCAGTTAATCTAAGCTAAACCAGACATTCGGCTAACTCATATGAGATGTATAGCTATCAGGGACATACTTATCTCTTATCTTAGAGGAAATCAATTCTTATCATAGGGACAACTCTATCTTATCTCAGGGACAATCTATGATCTGACCAACTTAGGAACATGGGACACCACCCCAATCTTATGAACTTATTTCCAACACGGACAACTGAAATGACATAGCTAAATAATCCGAAACTTAGGCAACCAACCGACATTCTAGGGTCAAGTCTTTCTACCCATACTCATCCTCGGCTATACCCAGCAAAGTTCTCGCTCTAGCCTTACTCACAACCGACGAAATCTATCCAACAATTCTATCTGACAATTCTTTTAGGTCAATCCCGAAGCTATCATATAAAACTTCTCAATCGAATATCCAAACTTTCAATTTCCACTGGCATAGACATAGCATCCTCTATTCAATCCGATTTGTATTCTCACATCTTATACAAACTGCGTCTATTCAATCAATCCAACTATTCTGAGTCCAAATCCAACATCGTTACCTCAATGGTCTATCATTTACAATCACTTCTATACGATCTCTTCATGACGTATTCAATTCCCACATTTCTAGATCATCGATACGGTCTGTACTCCTTAACCAATAACATAGACAACTATATAATCGTGTTTCTTCTAAAGGCATCCTCTATGAATTTTGCTAGCACCCAATACGGTCACCTCTTAGCAATTCACGTTAACTATCAATATTCGTTTTGCATCATCTCCTTGTGATCCATAAGAAGATTTACTATTCATGCATCGATCCAATTTCTATAGCACCAATCATCTAGCATTCTCAAGTACAACTGTACAACGTGCATGGCTATCTATTTTCTCAAATCCATTCTCTAACTTTTCGGTCATTGATGCAACTCTCTGCGTCTTCTAAATCGTTCGTAACATCCCGATAAGCGCCTAACATCACCATCAATTCTGTCGATATACAACATGTAATTTTGTTTACTCAATTCCAACATCATTCTATATTCGGTCCATCTTATTCTTCCAAATCTTTCGAAAGCAACACCCCCACCATCGTTACTAAGCCTACAATCCCTTTACCCAACTGATTCAAGTAACGCTTGAATCTGTAATTCGTTTCCTTTCCAACCAAGGCATTCATTTTATATTCTCAATTCTCTTATTACCCAACATAATGCTATCCGTCAAATTCTAGTGATGGTTCATCCGAACATATCAAAATTTTGTAACGGTTTATCCGAACATAATCATCAAGGGACACGCTTAGCCGTCATGTATCAATCGTAATCTCAGCTATGATTCGATACTACCCAATACCTTATAGGTAAAGCAATCACTAAATTATGAACACGTCAAGGGTCATCTTGTCGCTAAGAGGGTAAAGCCATATACTACTCAGAGCTCAAGCCATACTTGACATAATATTCCTCTTCGCACCAAACCAACGTCCAATATAGACTATGCATCCTGTAGTAGTTATACTGACCACAAATACCGACTCAAGATTCTGTCGATTCCTATTCCCTGAAATCCATGCAAAACCAATTGAAGTCACACAAGATAAATTGAAGTCACACAAGATATTGAAGAAACGTATCTCTTTATTGATAATTATAATGGATTACAAGACATGTAGCGGAATACAGAGTTTATAACTGATTACAAGACTTTTGAATAGCCAATTGAATATATATACACTTGTCCTTTAGGCTACAACTGAATATGCCGACTTCTTTATAATGAACTTGCCAATTTGGCTATAATCTCACTGGTACAACTGAATTACACTGTTCCATGTATTATGTCCCATATAGCAGAAGACATCGTCTTGAATGAAGAGCTTCTGTACACCCATCCGGATCATCGATGCCAAGCACTGATCAAACAATTTCTCCCATACGCAAGCACCTGTAATATTGTCCACAACGTGGGTCAGTACATCATAAATATACTGGAGAGTGATGTTGGCCCAGCTCACCTAAGAAGACAACACTAAGTAATCTTGTTATAGAATATTATTAATAGTAATCTTTCTCGTTGCCTTTGAGTCGATTTTATATTTATAGTCGAAAAGAAGTGAAGCATGCAAATCTCATACCCAACATAATTTAAAGCATAGTTATCACCCTTTGGTGATTCTTACTCATGGTCATGTAGCCATCCATGTATATTTATAATACTTACTCAGCCTGCATAAGACATTGTTAGGAACAATATCATGATTCAATATAATTATCACCGTCTAGGTGATTCTTACCAACGGCCACATCCTTCCCTATATTTGAGTAATAACTTACTCTGCCTATATAAGACATCATTAGCACTGGACCTATCTATATGAAGGTCACTAGCGACACACCATCTTGGACCATCTTACAGGCGAACGGCTAACTCCGAATGGGGTGCAAATCTATAGGAGGTTTCTGAAACACCGTGCTACTACTTCAGCACCATGGGATTTCGGCATCCTTTCAGTGGGCGGTAGCAAGCCCCCACTGTAAGTCTCGAAATCTAGAATGTCAGTACGTCGACACCATCTTTGTTTCCCCTAGGATGAACCGGGTCCGTGGCCGCGGATTACCATTCTGGGAAGTACCTTGTATACAAGTTGTCCATGACCATGCAAGTATATGCAACTTATCTAAGAAAAAACATATAATGCATGATCAGGGAAACCAAGTAACTCAGCCACCATTCTCATTCGTATTGCCATCTTGCCATCTTTCCAGGGTCTTGGAGTAATCAACATTCTACATCGGCGACGGGATAATAGAATGTTGTTATCCAATCCCTTTGCCATATCTTTGATACCATACATCTTTCCAACCAACTCAATGTACTCACCACCCAATCTTTTGGGACTTAGCATCTGTTTTAACATACATTCATTCGGACATAATTCAAGCATACTCACTGCCCAATTCTTGGGTCTTAACATCTGTATTACCATCTATTCATCGAGCTAAGGCTCGATATACTTACCGCCCAAGTATTTGGGACTTTCCTTCACCTGTCATGTATTTTATCGCAACATCATATAAGCATACAATTCATCTAGCAACAACAGTTTACGTTCAGGTGGTTATTTATCTTTCATTATCTTTCTGAATTCCATGCAATGTGTTATTGAGCAACTTAGTAAGAAACATAGCCTACTATGCTTTATTTTAAGCATGAAGCAAAAGGATCTTCGAAGAGTTCAACACTACTCTCATTTATAAGACGATTCCTGCCACGACCGCATAGCCTTCCAAGCGATCCTTCGTATATTCCCAAGTCCAACAAGGCTTCATCGAATCAACTATCCATTATAAGGCATCTTGCGGGTCGGGGCACTACAATATATACCACTCCGAAAAAGTTTCGTCCTCGAAACTTAAAACAAAACTCATCCCCAAAACTTCAACCGACTTTTATGAGACTTCTCAACGATCAACTAGCACTATTTAACATTTGTTCGCAATCTTTCGATTGATTTTTAGTAATGTACCGTCTCGTCAATATGCCGACGACTGGTTAGATGCTGTGGAGAGGAAGCTCAACGGGGCTATACTGCCCGACAATCTCAAAGTTGAGGCAGTAGGGTTTGTACTGACAGACCTAGCTGCTACCTGGTTCAAGAATTAACCAACTTTCACCACGGGAGAAGTCACCTGGGAGCAGTTCAAGACTTTATTCAAGAGGAAGTTCTTCTCTTCTACGGCCAAGGAGGCATTGGGATGTCAGTTCCAGAACCTAGAACAAGGAAACCGCACACTTGAGGAGTACGCTGCAGAGTTCAACCATCTCAGCCATTTTGCCCCCAGTCTGGTGGCAGATCCTAAGGAGATGGCAAGTAGGTTTCGCTACGGACTTTCTCCAGAGATCAACGTCCTAATGACGGCTAGTGGAGCTACGAGCTACTATCAGAGCATGGAGTTAGCATGAAGTTTAGAGGCTCGTCTGATGGCTTGCAACAACAGGCCATATGCTGGTACCAGTCACTATGAGGGCCCTGCTAAGCGCCCTATATTTTAGTCGAAACCACCAATATTTCGGCAGCAGGCATATCGACCACCCCTTAGGGCACCAGCACCCCAACAACAGAGAGCAGCTCCTGTTATATGCACTTTCTGGCAGAGGCCTGGTCATGAGAATACAGTCTGTAGGAAAAGACTCAGACATTGTCTCGCTTGTGGATCTGCCATACATCAGCTTCGGGAGTACCTAACAGTCATCAGGACAGGAGATTCCGTACCACCAGGACATACTGCATCTCAGCCTAGAGCACTGCTTCCGACCCAGCAGGAGAGGATCGAGCAACATCAGCAATATCATATAGTCTCTCAGGGGAGAGCCTATGCCATAGTTATTGATGCACAAGAGCCAGTATCTGAGATAGTACCGGAGTCAGAATAAGAGCTAGTAGCTGACATCATCACAGGTCTTATTTTACTACATTCTTATCCAGCTACTGCATTATCTGATTCTGGCACTTCACATAGTTTTCTATCGCTTGAGTTTGTTCATAGACATAACCTTATCACTAGACCTACTAAATAAATTGGTAGAGTAATGACTGGAGGGGGAGCAGTATCCATTAGTATTATGTATAGCTGCCCTATCGTCTTAGCTGGGAGAGAGTTTAGGACACAATTCTTCGTAATGCCTCTTCCCTGGTACGATGTCGTACTGGGAATGGACTAGCTTAGTGACTCACATATGGTCATAGATTATTTCAGGGGCAGTATAATGTTCAGTTCCCCAGAAAATGAGATGTGAGTGAGAAGAGCTGGGCAGTATAATATTCAGTTCCCTAGAAAATGAGATGTTTAGAGTGAGAAGAGCTATGTCAGAGATTATAGGCAAGACCAACTTTGCTGCTATAGTTGAAGAGCAAGTACCTCCCCATCCTATCATCACAGAATTCATGGATGTTTTCCGAGAAGATCTTCTAGGTCTTCCGCCTGACAGACATGTGGAGTTCTCTATAGATCTGATTCCGGGATCAAGACCGGAATCTCAAAGCTGCAATAGAGTGAGCCCCAAGGAATCCAAGCAGATGAAGGACCAAATTGATAAGTTGCTGAGCAAGGGCTTCATCCGATCCGGAGCGTCACCATGGGGAGCACCAGTTCTTTTTGTGCCCAAGAAGGATTGCACAGTTCGAATGTGCATCGACTATAGAGCCTTGAACAATGTTACTATCAAGAACAAGTATCCTTCGCCTCGGTTAGACGATTTATTTGATTAGTTGAGCAGGGCAAAGGTGTTCTCGAAGATAGATCTGAGATCGGGATATCACTAGGTGAAGGTGAGGGCTGAAGACATTCCGAAGACTGCATTCAATATCAAGTTCGGGCAGTATAAGTTCCTAGTTATGCCCTTCGGGTTCATAAATGCACCTGCCACCTTCATGAGCCATATGAACAAGGTTTTCCATGAGTATTTAGATAAGTTTGACGTAGTATTCATTGACGACATACTTATCTGTTCGAAGACTCCTGAAGAACATGTTGATCACCTACGGATAGTATTAGAGTTCCTGAGGAAGGAGAAGCTGTACGGCAAGCTAGTCAAGTGTGAGTTTTTCTTAGACCAAGTGGAGTTTCTTGGTCATGTGGTCACAGGAGACGGTATTACAGTGGACCCAAAGAAGATTGCAGCAGTCAAGAAGTGGACCACTCCAAAGTCAGTTGCGAAGATCAATAGTTTTCTTGGCTTAGCTGGCTACTATATAAAGTTCGTGAAGGACTTTGCTAAAGTGGCTGAGCCTATGGCCAATCTGACAAGGAAGAATAAGGATTACATCTGGACAGAGGTGTGTCAGGCATCATTCGAGGAGCTGAAGAGAAGACTAACGACCGCACCAGTGTTGGCATTGCCTTCGGGCAGCAGATGATTTTCTATCTACAGCGATGCCTCATAGAAAGGGTTGGGATGCATTCTCTAGCAGAATAGAAAAGTAATTTCTTATGCATCTAGACAGTTATAGACTCATGAGAAGAACTATCCTACCCATGACTTGGAGCTAGCAGCAGTAATATTCGCTCTGAATCTGTGAAAACACTATTTATACGGAGAGCGTGTGGAAATCTTCAAAGACCATACGAGCTTGAAGTATGTATTCACCTAGAAAGAGCTTAATTTGAGGTAGCAGAGATGGCTAGAGTTGATGAAGGATTTTGACATTGACCTCCAGTATCATCCTAGAAAGGCCAATGTTGTTGAGGATGCACTTAGCAGATATTCGGTGGCTATGTGTCTAACTATGGACAGACATCTCCTTGAAGAGTTGGAGAAGCTCGATGTAGAGATCATTCTACCTAGAGCGGAGATACAAATAAGGAGTTTACAGATCCAGTCCAGCAGAATGAAGAAGATCAAAGAGACTCAGTTCCTTGATATTAGGCTTCGTCAACTCAGAGCACAAGCAGATGCAGGACTTCTAGATGATTTCAGTATAGCTGACGATGGATCGTTGAGGTGTAGCACTAGACTGCGCGTGCCGGAAGGCAGTTTGAGAGAGGAGATAATGCAAGAAGCTCACAAGTCACAGTATTCTATACATCCTTGTGCCAACAAGATTACCAGGACATGCGGGAACACGTTTGGTGGTACGGCATGAAGAGGGACGTTGCCAGATTTGTTTCCCGATGCCTTATCTGCCAGCAGGTGAAGGCGAAGAGACAGAGGCCAGCTGGACTGCTACAACCATTACCATTCTGGAGTGGAAATGGGAACACATCACGATGGACCTCGTCACGGAACTTCCTCATTCCCAAGGAGGAAAGGATGCTATCTGGGTTATAGTCGATAGACTGACCAAGTCAGCTCATTTTATCCCCTTTAAAGTAGGACTTTCCACTGAGAAGTTGGCGGAGCTGTATATGAGACAGATAGTGTGAATTCATGGAGTCCCATTTAGCATAGTGTCCAACAGAGACAGTCGATTCACCTTGCACTTTTGGAAGAGTTTGCAGGAAGGACTTGGTACCCAGTTGAAGTTCAGCACTACATATCATCCTGAGACAGATGGACTATCTGAGAGGACGGTACAGACTTTGGAGGACATGCTGTGGACTTGCGTTTTGGACTCCAACGGATCATAGGAGGATCATCTGCACTTGGTAGAGTTCTCATACAACAACAACTACCAAGCTAGTATTGGGATGACACCATTCGAGGCACTTTACGGACGTCGATGCAGGACACTGCTCTCTTGGGACGATGTTGGAGAGAGAGTCATGCTTAGACCAGAGATGATCACAGAGGATGCAGACAAGGTCAAGATGATCAAAGACAGACTCAGGGTTGCCCAAGACAGGCACAAGCATTAGGCCGATAACAGTCGAAGACACTTGGAATTCACTGATGGGGATATGGTGTTTGTGAAGAAGATATCTTCTACTCGAGGGACGATCATATTTGGTCGAGGGAGAATGTAACGCCCCAGTCCCAAAATACTTAGGACCAAGTACGTAGACATGTCAGCTGCATATATACGAAGAATACTCCCAACATATGGAATCCTTGTATATATACATAAGCTGTAATAATATAAATCGCAGGCCGGAACATCATAAAACTATATCTCATCCACAGCACACAGAAAAGATACAAGAAGTCCAGTAGAATAAATATGTCAGTCAAGAAGTAGCCGGGTGGACATACCCACACCAAACAGCTATGAAAGTAATCTTAAATAAAATAAGACATCCACTATGAGTCTCAAAGAATAATGTAAATCTAGATATCAGCGAGAGATGCCTCATCATCTAGGTATAAAGGATCCAGTGTCGAGCCGTACTCCTGCAAGAAATTGCCTATACCTGGAGAGATCACCAGGTCATCAAAGGGATGTAACAAGATACAGGAAGAACATGCCATATAAGTTGGATATAAAATATTCTATAAAGTGGAAGTAAAAGTAAGGTGTCCAAAACATAATACGGCTCATTATCCCATCATCGAAATAGTGGACTACCCCTACAACCAAACAAGGATAAGGGGTAAAACACAATTTTGTGATGTGACATTGCACCATGATATGACTAGGACGGAGTGTGAGCTAACCATTCTATTATGCAATTTAAAAGACATTTCAATCTATTGGAAGAAAAAGGCTGACTCCTCTATGACTAACTAACAGCTCATAATACGCACACGTCAAGAACCAATGCTACCAGCCAGCATAACTCGAGGCTAGCGGCCCACGTGACCCATCAGTCCACATAGCTCGAGGCTAGTGACCGTCGCGATACGACTACCGTAGTACGCAGTTACTACGACTTTTGGATTTGGGTTGCCCGTATATTTACTATCTTCTCCCTCCCGGATGTCTCTGACAGAAGGTAGTCCGCTAAGACTAGATCCAAATGTAATTTAAAAGACGAGGACGAAAAATAATTAACAGTTGCATTATAATAATTAAAAGCACGATAAGTAAATCATAGTAAGGATGCAACTGGAAGAACGAAAAATAAACAAAAAATATTAGTATAAACTGAATCTAAATAGCAGAAATAAAATAAAATTAATCACAGACTAAAATGGCAAGGTATCTTGTCTGGCGGTGCGGGAATGGCAATCCAACAGCCAAGTACGTCAGCAATGAAACTCAAAATCCACGAACGGCTCCGGATGCTGAAACAAACATCAAGAACATTCTTAATGTAAAAGATGTCTAGAAAATTCCTGTCCAAAAGTCTAATTCTAGACACAGGGACAAAGTCACAATTTTAGGTCAAAACGATATCTTGGACCCATTTTGCATCGAAATGCGTGCAAATATCTATGGTCTCTAAAGTCGTCAAACTATATGTCTACAGATCCGGTTTGAGGAGACGAACCCAACCATATATCCAAAGTTAGATTTCGGTGGGCCGTGTACAGTTTCGCCCGTTGGATCAGGTCACGAGCCCACCAAAATAGTGTTCCGGTCGACCTTCTCAGAATTGGACCAAACTTGGCACACAGGACCAGAAAAATGGTATGGTCCTGTTAACACAAGTTTCATCTCGATATGACGAACGTGCACAAAGTTATGGCCTAGTTTGTAAAGTGGCCGATATGGGGTATCTTGACGGATACGTACGGATTTCGTCGCGCACGAATCGCGAAATCGAGTTTTGTCAGTTTCCACACGTCTGCGAAGTCGATACGCACCTTTCGATGCTTTCGGTTCATGACCACGTCTTCCGGTTTGTCGGGCGCATGCCGTATCGGTGGTTTTTCTGTAATTTTTAAAACAGCTTTTTTGCCGATTTTTGTGGATTTCTAAACTGATTTAACTTGATTTTTATTATAGAATAAATAATTTCAATTGAAGGGTTTTATTTCTAGTTATATAGGCTAAGATGTTGTTCAAGTAGATTTGGAAGATATCTAACGTCCTCGAAAAAATTTGCCTATAAAGGCGCTGTTCTAGCTTCTAAACTTCCTCATTATAGTTCCTGAATCCTGTGGATTTTCTTTAACTTTACAAAGGTTTTATCGACAACCTAGTGCGACTAAAATAAAACTGGTTGAAGGGATTTCTAGGGGGTCATGCAAAATTTACGTAGAAATTTCTAGGTTGGAAATAGATGGAGTATAACCCAAAATATTCAGGCCAAAAATAGGGTACCTTGCTGTTAATCCTGTTAGAACAGGGTACTCTGTTCCGATCAAAGCAGGCGGCTGCGGCGGTGCTCCGGCGTCTTCGTGGTGGTGTAGGTGGTTTGATGGGTTCGTGAGGAGTCAAGTATCACTCTCGGGTTGGAGGATTGAATCCACAAGGTGGCCGCGATTGCGGAAAAGGAAGGAACTGAATTTGATGTTCGAATATACATACATGAAGTTCGAGTTTAGATCGATTTTTCCCATCGATTTAAATCATGATTTTTACTAGGATTTGGGTAATCCAGTAGAGAATCAAATAGGGATTAAGGAGGATCAAATTTGAAAAGATTTGGTTTTGGATTACTCTAGTTTGGATTTGAACAAATTTTATGTTTTTCTTTTCCTCTTCCTATGTGCGGCTATGTTCGGGCAGACATCACTGGAACAATGCTGTTAAGGAAAAGGCTTTTTTTTTCCTTTATTTATAACTATATATATAAGTATTTATATGTATAACCATATATTTACCATATATGTACATCCATATAAGCACCAAAATTAAAATATAAATATTAATAAATCCATAAAATACAAATAATTCTCTAGGGCAATTTTAGTAAGATTTTGTGCAAGCAAATAATATAGAGTACTATTTTCTTTCTATTTTCCATATATAATAATTATCATATAATAATTATCATTTTTATTTCTATTTTCTAACAAGATATTTTAATAAATAAGAAAATACTAAAAATATATATAAATATTTTCTAAAATATTTCAATAAGTGTCAAGTGCAAAATTACCTCCCACTGTAGAAATTCTTGCTACTTTGGATACTGACAAAATAAGTATTTAAAAACAAGCCTTTTATAAATGTTGTGAAATATCCTAATTTACAAAAATAAAAATAATATTTTTTTAATTAAGGAGGTTTACATCCTACCCACCTTGCAAAAAATTTGCCCTCGAAATTAAAAATGTTCTTAGTAATAACACGAGATTAAATATGAAGGGTGTAGTTGTCAACTCGTAACTTAGTTCCCGAAAGGAGGGGATAGTTGTAAAAGGAATCAATGTCGGCTCCCTATCCTACATGGTAAAGTGCTCTTGGTTCAAGCCCGACCCAACTTATAAAAGTTGGCTAACATTGTAAATTGCGGTTATAAGGCTTCTAGGGAGGACATCTTCTAAAGTGCGGTACGAGAATATCGGGCATTTCTGACCGTAGTTACGGACTCTGAGGAAGCCTAGATATTGCTATGGTATTCTTGGTCAATAACAATATAAAGAAAAAATTTACTGATTCAACATTGCTCAAATATTGTCATGCTTCAGCAAGACAGTTGGAATTGTATTTATCAAAATATAACTGGAACAAAATATTACGGAGGGATTTCATATTAAACGAATCATGGGTTCAATTCTATATTGGCTGGACAATATCTCGTAGAATCAATCTAAATCATCCCTATTAGGTTAGGGTAACCTAGAACAGTTTCTAGCTCAAGTGGTTGTGCTCGTTTCGAGTCGAGTTGGTTAACTAGATGTCGTAAGTCTAAAGATGCACCTTCCACGACTTTTGTGTAAAAATAGCACATAGGGCCTCAATTGAGTGGCACACTAGTGGCATGCGCGTAGTGGGATTCGAGTAGATCATAATCATATATTGGGTCAAAATATTTGAGTCAAAATTGGGTCTACAATTGAACTCGAAAAGTTTATCGATATTACAGTAAGGGTTACAGCTAGTCCTTTTTGACCCGAAAGTTACATCATAAAAATAGAGGATAAGGAGACATGTTTGAGTGGGACATGATATGCCTAGATGAAGGTGGGCTCGTCTAGGTATCGTATATGAAATTTGTTAGAGGAAAAAGACTAATGTTGTGCTCTAAATGTCAAAGTCAAGGTAGGAGTATCAATAGTGATACGGATAGAAGTGGACATTGTGAACTACTAGGTTATTTGCTCGATTTGAGGGAATGTATCAAGTCAAAGATCGTGCTTTGAATTCGGAACAATTTTTATGCTACCTAGCTGGGGAGGGATGCCATGATGACACATGTACCGGAGGAAATTGGATGGTTTACTCTTCTATAGCACCATACAATTTTTTTTCGGGGATACAAATTATAAGGTACGTCATTCAAGAATCTCTACTACTTAGTCGTAATTCTCTATTCATAATAAGCCTGCTAGACTATGGTCAATAGATTCCTAATGGTGTCGAAGGTAGTGCATATGGATTATTGCTGATAACTAGTTATTCATAATAAGACAAGTATTATGCTATACATGTTGACCAAGCTAAGGATTGTGTTAGTCTAATGCTAAACCATGTCTAAAACAAATAATGGTGTAACTAGAAAAATACCTGCTAAATTTCCAATCTCAGGATGGGTGTCTATTACAACCAAGCTAAATGCTTACCCATGCCTCTGTCCATTTGTCTCATGTCTAGCCTGACTAACTTGTGCCAATTGGTCAGCTAAGTGTGATCCTTTAGGATAACCTCCAAACAATGGTTGATTGGGCTCTACTACTGGTCCTGGTGCTACGGGTCCTTGCATCCGCTGTTGTGCTGCCTGTAGCTGTTCTGTACAGTCCCAGGCCTGGTGATGATTGGAGCCACAAATTATACATTGTCCTAATCTGCGACAACAATCCTTCATAACATGACCCTTCCTATGACAGAAGCGACATGTAAGGAGCTCATCAATTGGATATGGTAATGCCCTTGGTTGTTGCTGTATCATAGAATGTCTGATTGGTCCACCCTGGATAAGGTTACTTGGCCCAGTTGTTGGAATAGGGCGTCTCTGAGCCTGTTGTACTTCCTTGTCGATGAGTTCCTGGCTTCTAGCTTCTTCTAACACTACGACATAAGAAACTCTAGACTGCACTGTAGTATGCTTCTTGAGCTCGGGTGTCAATCCTTGGTGAAACCTTTTGGCCCTTTCCTGCTCCGTAGGAATCAGTGCTACACCAAATCTGCTTAGTCGACTAAATTCTGCATCGTACTCATTTACGGTCATGTTTCCTTGCTTGAGGTGAAGGAACTGATCATAGAGAACATCACGTACATGGATAGGAAAGAACCTCTCATTAAAGAGTTTGTAGAACTCTTTCCAAGTCTGATTGGGTCCCAAATATCTTTCTTCGGCTTTTCACCAATGATGGGCATTGCCTTCTAAGAGCAAGCCTACTACTATCATCCAATCATTTGTTGGCAACTGAGATGCCTTCAGCAACTTTTTCGTGCTGATAAGACACGCGATGACTTCTAGTGGTTCCTCGGTACCGGCTTGGGGTTCTTATCCATGAAGTCCTTGATAGAGCCCTTATATGGATGTAGAGCTGGTGCTGGTACCGGTACCCGAGATGGAGGTGGGGGCCTAGTCAATGCTTTCATCATGCTCCGCCTCATTAGTTCAGCCTGTTGCTACTGTGCATGCATCATGGCATACATGAACTGCGTAGTAGAGTTTCCATCCTCTGGTGGTGGAGGTATGTGTGGTCCAGACTGAGGTGGATGCTGCTGAGTGAAATTTAGTGGTACATTCCCTTCTGGTGGTACTACGGTAGTCTGCTGCTGTCCTAGCTGGGATGGGATCACCGGGGTCATTGGGGGAACTTCTTCCTCTTGAGTGGATGAATCACTAGATGTGATAGCCGAGGTAGGAATACATTCGCTTCAAAGATTCATCCTTACTGGCATGGCACGAAAATAGAATAACGTTAGAATAGATTCAAATTAGATATAGTAAAAGCAGTTGAAAGGGAGTTGTTAACGTAGTTGCGGATGAGAACTTGGGAATATAGTTAACTATATCTCATTCTATAGTGAATAATTTTTTGAAGAGCGAACCAAGTACAGTAGGTTGATCAGACCATCATGCACTGGTTCTGATAGACAATATATTAGTGGGGTACCTCCAATAACGTATTTGTCATGAACAAGCTTGATAAATGAATAGGCTTGCAAATCTAGGCTATAATAGTAGTACTGGTCAAGATGGTAAAACATAAGTACGCAAGATAATAATGAAAGTAAATAAAAAAATTTTAGTTCTTTAAGAATCGAAGTTTCGTATGGGGTTCGGGCCTATACAGTCGCCTTACTGTCTTCTAGTCTGAGGCCATGGTTACGGTCAAGGAAGTGTTAGGTCGTGAGACATTCTACCCAACTTATAAGAGTTAAACTAGTAATGGTTGAACGATGAAACATGTCTACCTAGTACGAGTCATCGTCCTAACCTCTATCAAGCACGAAATAGGATGATGTTAGGAAGGGTTAGATATGAGGCAATTCAGGTAATCAAAGAGAATTT
This sequence comes from Iris pallida, assembly GCA_029216955.1. NCBI lineage: Eukaryota > Viridiplantae > Streptophyta > Magnoliopsida > Asparagales > Iridaceae > Iris > Iris pallida. The sequence goes on along the minus strand of JANAVB010023999.1, from coordinate 17,924,442 downwards.
AAAAAGTTTGGAAGTCAAATGAGGCAATAATCATGGATGAGATACTATTCATATTCCTATATACAAACTTGTTGGGCACAGTCATCTAACCCAACAATATTTTTTGACATTCATGGGCCACCACAAAAATATGTAACGCCCTAGTCCCAAAATACTTAGGACCAAGTACGTAGACATGCCTGTTGTATATATATGAAATCCTTCTATATATACATAAGCTGTAATAAGATAAATCGCAGGCCGAAACATCAACTATATCTCATCCACAGCACACACAAAAGATACAAGAAGTCCAATAGAATAAATATGTGAGTCAAGTGATAGCCGGGTGCACATACCCACACCAAACAGCTATAAAAGTAATCTTAAATAAAATAAGACGTCCACTATGAGTCTCAAAGAATAACATAATTCTAGATATCAGCGAGAGATGCCTCATCATCAAGGTATAAAGGATCCAATGCTGAGTCGTACTCCTGCGAGAAATCGCCTATACCTAGAGAGATCACCAGGTCCTCAGAGGGACGTAACAAGGTACAGGAAGAACATGCTATATAAACTAGATGTAAAATATACCATAAAGTAAAAGTAAAATTAAGGTGTCCAAACCATAACATGGCTTAATATCCCATCATCAAAACAGTAGGCTACCTCTACAACCAAATAAGGACACGGGGTAACACACGATTTCGTGGTACGGGAATGGCAATCAAACAGTCAAGTACGTCGGCAATAAAACTCAAAATTCACGAATGGCTCCGGATGCTGAAATAAACATCATGAACGTTCCCGGTGTAAAAGATATGTCTAATAAATGCCTGTCCAAAAGTCCAATTCTGGACACAGGGGCAAAATTATAATTTTGAGTCAAAACGATATTAGCCGTTGGACCCGTTTTGCACCGAAATGCGTGCCAGTATCTATGGTCTCTAAAGTCATCAAACTACATGTTAACAGGTCCGATATGAGGAGATGAACCCAACTGTATGTCCAAAGTTGGATTTCGACAGGCCGTGCACAGTTTTGCCCGTTAGATTGGGTCGCGGGCCCGCTAAAATAGCGTTCCGGTCGACCTTCTCAAAATTGAACCAAACTTGGCACACAGGACCAGAAAACGATATGGTCCTGTTGGTACAAGTTTTATCTCGATATGATGAACGTGCACAAAGTTATGGCCTACTTTGTAAAGTGGCCGATACGGGATATCTTGACGGATACGCACTGATTTTGTCGCGCACGTCCAATGAAATCGAGTTCCGTCAGTTCCCAGACGTCCATGAAGTCAATACGCACCTTTTGATGCTTTCGATTCGCGACTACGATGCCCAGTTTGTCGGGGCGTACGCCGTATCGGTGGTTTTTTCATAATTTTTAAAACAGTTTTTGCTGATTTTTATGGATTTCTAAACTGATTTAATTCGATTTTTATTGCAGAATAAATAATTTCAACTGAAGGGTTTTACTCCTAGTTATATAGGCTAAGATGTTGTTCAAGTGGATTTTGAAGATATCTAATGTCTTCGAAAAAATTTGCCTTGAAAGGCACTGTTCTAGCTTCTAAACTTCCTCGTTATAGTTCCTGACTCCTGTGGATTTTCTTCAACTTTACAAAGGTTTTATCGACAACCTAGTGTGACTAAAATAAAACTGGTTGAAGGGATTTCTAGGGGTCATGCAAAAATTACGTAGAAATTTCTAGGTTGGAAAAAGATGGAGTATAACCCAAAATATTCAGGCAGAAAATATGGTACCTTGCTGTCAATCCTGTTAGAACAGGGTACTCTGTTCCGATCAAAGCAGGTGGCTGCGGCGGTGCTCCGGCGTCTCTGCGGTGGGGCAGGCAATTTTATGGGTTCGTGGGGTGTCAAGGATCACTCTGGGTTGGGGGATTGAATCCACACGATGTCTGCGGTTGCAAAAAATTAAGGAACTGAATTTGATGTTCGAATATACATACGTGAAGTCCAAGTTTAGATCGATTTTTTCTATCGATTTAAATCACGATTTCTACTAGGATTTGGGTAATCTAGTAGAGAATCAAATAGGGATTAAGGAGGATCAAATTTGAAAAGATTTGGTTTTGGATTACTCTAGTTTGGATTTGAACAAATTTTATGTTTTTCTTTTCCTCTTCCTATGCGCGGCTGTGTTGGGGAAGACAGCACTGGAACAATGGTGTTAAGGAAAAGGCTTTTTTTCCTTCATTTATATAACTATATATATAAGTATTCATATGTATAACCATATATGTACATCCATATAAGCACCAAAAATAAAATATAAATATTAATAAATCCATAAAATAAAAATAATTCTCTAGGGCAATTTTAGTAAGATTTCGTGCAAGCAAATAATATAAAATACTATTTTCTTTCTATTTTCCATATATAATAATTATCACATAATAATTATCATTTTTATTTCTATTTTCTACCAAGCCATTTTAATAAATAAGAAAATACTAAAAATATATATAAATATTTTCTAAAATATTTTAATAAGTGTCAAGTGCAAAATTACCTCCCATTGTAGCAATTCTTGCTACTTTGGATATAGACAAAATAAGTATTTAAAAACAAGCCTGATATAAATGTTGTGAAATATCCTAATTTATAAAAATAATGATAATATTTTTTTTAAATTAAGGGGGTTTACAGGGAAGCTGAGCCCGAGATATATTGGACCCTTCACCATACTTAGCAGAGTTGGAGGTGTGGCTTACAGAGTTGCATTACCACCAAACTTGGAGGGAGTTGTTGTTTCACTTAACAAAATGCCTTGGAGGAATTGGCTTTTGAAAATAAAACGAGAAAAAGTACAAGAAGTACAAATTTGATTCTGGGGAAGTATTGCTGTAGAAGTCTGATTCGTAAATGATCACTTTGTTCCTTGGACCATATGATGATGATGAAGATCACTGCTTGAAGTAGAACAACTGGAAGAACTAAGTCACCAGAAAGGTATCGACGCACTTGGGCACTGATGGCGAGGCCGAATACTTTCCTGCTTTGCTTCACTCTGTTATGAAAGAAAGGTTAAAGAAGAATGCTCTGGAGAATCATAATCTCTAAGTTCTGATCTCTGTATTCTCTCTTGTCTCTGTCCTTGTGTTATGAGAAAAATAAGTCTATTTATAGACTTGGGCTCTTGTGCGTAAAAACTTAGCAAAAGGTCCATCTTTACGCTAACAACTGCCATCCACGATCGAAGCTAACCTCTGCATATGTTGACATGTGTCCCATCATTTCAGTAAGAATAGGATGCATGTACACACGTTCTTCGAGAAGAATAGCATGAAAGCCACGTAGGCAAACCACGTTCCAAGCTGGTGGAGGAGAATAGGGCGTAAAAATAGCCCCAATGTACTCTGAGCGTAAAGCAGAAGATTAGGCGTAAAATAGCCTTGACATAGACTTCCCACGTAAAGTGGTTGTTAAATAACCTTGAGCGTAAAGTAGCTCAAATAGACTTTACGCACACGTTAGCTGTTGAGCGTAAAAGATCGTATAGTCTTCGTGCGTAAAAGAAGCCGTAGTGTGAGCGTAAAGTAGCTCAATCCACACACTAAATGACAACATTGGTCTCTGTGTAAGAACAAATCCCTTTGTGATATATGCCATCATTAATATCTCCATGTCAGAGTTTGCATTAAATGCGAGATTTGACAGCTTTGTCCAGGCTGCTCTGTCCTTGGCGTAAAATCATGGGTGTAAACCCGAGCTCAAAATCATCAGCCTGTTTCGACGTAAAGCGATTAGCCTTGTCTTTGGCGTATAGAGATTACCCGCTCTGCTAGGCGTAAAGCAGATCACTTATGAATGAGATGACCCTTTCTTTGAAGCACTTTTTACGCTCCTACAAGACCCCCTTCAAAGTTTCAAATATCTCCAAAATTTGAAATACTTTGAACAGAAGCGTAAAAGTTGAGATTTGATCTGCCAACGTAAAATTTGGGATACGCAACCGTCATTCGCGTAAAAGCGGGGATGTCCAACAGTCAGCGTAATTTTCAATAGTGTCGGTGAACACTCAACCGTCACAATGAATTTCTTTTCCCGAGACTTTCGAATGCCTTTTCGTTTTCCCGAGTTCTACATTAATAATGAGCAGTTTCCGAAGAGGAATATGAAGAGTTGGTTTAATTGTATAAATAAGAAAAAATTCTTCACTCTTGTCATTCATCCTCATAGTGACATGGCACCAAAGAACGAGATTACTAACAAAGAGGCTTCGAGCTCCAGGCTTGACTTTGAGCGAGCATGCAACCTTTTAGAGTGCTTTGGACTGACTCCTGCAGTCTTTACTCGCATCGATGGTGGTCCCCCAACTGCGTACGAAGGGCCAGGAGATGCAGAAGCATTTCTTAATCTGATGCGTCGCTCTGGGATTCGCAATATGCACGAACTAGGTACTTCCCTTCGTCAGCCCGACGAGGGAGAGAAAAAATGATGTTTTTGCGAATCTTTTATCTGTAGGGGGCCACTCCCCCCTTTTTTTATAAGTAAAGTCTGATGTTAATCTCGTCTGTTGGTATATAGAACTGTTCGGCACTTATTTTGACTGCTTCTACGGTTGTTAATTTCCAAGAAATAAACCAACACGTGGCATCTGTCTTGTGGTTACGAGAGCCTTTAAATAGGATCTTCTCCCGAAATAGACTCATACCAATCAGTTTCTTCAGCCTTTATAAATAGCCGAGAATGTTTCGTATATTTTCATTCTTGTTTTTCTAAAGATAACTTTCTGCAATGTCGTTCTCCAACAAGTGACAATGGCAAAGCTGTCCAATGGTGTTCCTTTGTACGCTCGGTCATTAGACGTAGATTCAACCATCATTAGAGCCAAACCATTTGACTTAAGTGGTAAGTCCGACTGTAAGCAAATATCCGTCTTCGAATTTTCTGTTGGGAACAGGTATTCATGAGCGTAAATTCTTGATGAGCATAAAAAACAAATCCTTGCTGAAGCACTGGCGTAAAAGCCTTGCCGAAGTTCTGGCGTAAAAGCCTTGCTGAATCACTGGCGTAAAAGCTTTGCTGAATCAAAGGCGTAAAAGCCTTGCTGAATTACTGGCGTAAAAGCCTTACGATCTGTTTTTAGTTAGCATTTAATACGCATCTGATAATACTTCTGTTTAAAAACACTTCTTCTTTGTTATTTTCTACAGAAGTTTGGCTGAGCAGCTTTTCCAGAACCGGTATTGGCAATTTTGACGCTGTGAGGAGCGTTCTTCTGACATCAACATCAGGGAGCTCATGCGCTTTTGACGCGCAAATCAAATAACTCAGAACTCTTCGTGGGATAGAAGGGTCTTCCTCTGTTGGTAGGAAGAGCTTTTATACACGGAGAGTTGGATGGTGGAGTCAACTCTACCCCCGAGAAATCGGGTAGTAGAGTTCCTTTCACAGCAGAACTAGGAATCGTATCCCAATGCTGGATGTGTTCCTATCTCCTCTGGAAAGCCGTCCCTAATCCACCAGTTGTATTGGCAGCAACACGTCTTCGGGCTGCCATACTCTGGGATTCTCCTCTCGTCTGAGAGAGAAGACCAGAGTTTGATTCCTTCTGTTCTGGTTGCCACAAAGGCTTGGACAGCAAAGAATTGACACCAACAACGAATCCGACGAAGAAGATCCAAAGAAGAAACAGATCTCTATTAGGCTATCATTGTGTGTATAGAATGAAAATCCAAAAATGTAATAGATTTCCATTATAACTTGTAAGAAAGTCTAAGAAATGTAATAGATTTTTTTGATGATATGGAAATGGAAATGATGATTCTTCTATGATCAATGATTTGTATCTATCGGGATGTAATATGGACATGATAGATAAATATTAATGAAATCTTATTTTCTGTTTTAGAGTATATAATACTATCAGAGGTAATATGGACATAATAGTATACTCAAAAGAAAATTAGATTAATATCTATGCAGAGGTCAAATAGAAGTGATAGATAGGAAAAGTAAGTAGATTTAGTATTTATTCAGAGGTCATGGAAATATGATAAATAGCGAATCCCACTTTCTAATCAATTGATAAAATAAAAGATATAAGATCCCTTTCCCAGGAGACAAGAAATCAGCTTAACCAAACCTTGGTAGCTGGGGACAAAGGAGACAGATGTTATGAACATATAAGTCCATCTTAATGTATGAATGAATCATAATTTTCGGGAAAAGAAAGCATTGATTCGATTCTATTTTGAAATGAATGAACCCGATGGAGCAAACGGACAGTTCTTTTTGGGAATGAAAGGTTGTTCTCAATCTTCAAAGACCGGTTCATCAACAGTCCTCTTCTATAAATAGGCGAGAACTCTCTGTAACATTTCATTCTTATTTCCACTCCTCTATTGGAAATGTCTTCCGAGGATGCACAGCAAAAGAATGAAGTTTCCAGGAAAATTGAGGACGTCACTGAGATGTGTCCCCTTGAGCCAACAGTGGCGGGCCCGACTCAAGTAGGCAACAGCTCTTCTACGCCCAAGCCACCACAAGATATCCTTGCGTTCTTAGTAGAGCTGGAGAAAACTCCTGAAGAAGAAGTACTGTGGATGGCCATCTGCAAATTTTTTATAAGCTCAAGCAACGACGCCTTCGAGACATTAACTGACTATGTATTCCATAAGTGAGGGAGTGGCCCTCGTCCTTAATCTTTTGTCTTGAACACAAATAATAAAATGAGCTTTATTTTCATTCTGTCTCTTTTTTTTTTCTTTTTTTTATATATTGTATTTCTTAAGAAACTTGCCATTGATTGGCATCATGAGCAGATCTCCATTGGGCTTTGATAATCGATAGGCGCCATTGGAAAATACGGACTCAATTACATAAGGGCCTTCCCATTTTGCTTGGAATTTCCCTTTACTTTTATGAGTCATCACCATCGGCCTCCGAACAGCTAATACAAGTTCGCCAACTTTGAATACCCTCTCTTTAACTTTACGATTGAAAGTTCGAGATATGCAGGCTTGATATAGTTCAATGTGCTGTTGTGCTTGAAGACGTTTCTCATCCAATCCTTCAAGTTCTTGGAGTCGTAAGCGATCATTATTCTCTGTAGTTAGCTCATTAGCAATGGCTATTCGTAGAGATGGGATCTGGATCTCTAATGGAAGGACAGCTTCACATCCATAAACCAATAAAAATGGTGTAAAACCAGTAGGAGTCCGGACTGTTGATCGATAAGCCCATAAACACTCTCCAAGTTTCTCATTCCAATCACGTTTATTAGAAGAGACAAACTTTTTGAGAAGTTTAATGATCATCTTATTGAAAGCTTCGGCTAAACCATTAGCAGCTGGATTATAAGCCGTAAAAGCCAAATTCTGAATTCGATTCTTGTCACAGAATCGATAAAATGCTTGACTGGCAAATTGTGGACCATTGTCATGAATTATTCGTCGAGGGATCCCGAAGCGATAAATGACATGGTATTTGATGAAGCTGATCACGTTAGATGTTTTCACTTCCGTAAGGGGAACTGCTTCTATCCACTTAGAAAAGTAATATGTTATTGCTAATATGAACTGATGTCCTTTAATAGAAGGGGGATTAATAGGACCAATGACATCCATACCCCAAGCTTCGAAGGGCCAAGAGGCTGCTGTAGGATGTAGAAATTTAGATGGTTGATGAATAAAATCAGCATGAATCTGACATGCTTTACATCTTCTGGCATAGTCTACAGCATCTGCTATCATAGAAGGCCAATAATACCCCATTCTTCGAATGCGGTCTTGTAATTTAGGACCCGGTTGATGAGCACCACAAATACAATCATGAGCTTCTCGTAGTGTTTGTTTAGCTTCACTTTCTGAGAGACAACGCAGCAAGAGTCCATCATAGGAACGACGGTATAGCATATGTAAAGACGAATCATAATAAAACCGAAACGATCGACTTTTGATTGATGCAGCTTCTTTTGGATCTTCAGGCAAAACCCCATGGACTGCATAATCAATGAATGGAGTTCTCCAATCTTTTTGCTGGGAACTTGACTCTGTAGTACAACTTTGTTCAATAAAATTATTCTTAACACAGAACAGGTCTCGATCCAACAAAGTAATTGTATTTTGTCTTCGGATTGGAACAGCCAGGTCTGCAGCTAAACTAGCAAGAGCATCAGCTTCCACATTCTGAGAGCGTGGTACAAATTCAATGAAGAATCCTTTGAATAAAAGGACCAACTCGACTACCACGTGATGATAAGGGATGAGATCGGGATTTCTGACTTCATAAGTCCCTCTAACTTGATTAACGATCAATTGGGAATCTCCATAAGCTTCTAGGAACTCAATATCCAGTTGTTTTGCAACTTGGAGACCAATCAATAGAGCATTATATTCTGCTACATTGTTGGAGCATGGTTCATTGAGAGAATAGGCACGGTATATGACCATTTTGTCAAGAGAAACCAAGACGATTCCTACCCCAGAGACAATATTGCCTTTAGGTCCTACTCGTGATGCTCCATCAAAATATAATTGCCATATGTCATTCTTCAAAGTCAGGTTACAATCCACGACTTCATCTGGAATGTCCTCATATAATTTTGATGTTTCAGGTATAGGGTGAACAGCCAAGAAATCGGCTAATGCTTGACCCTTTATTGATTTCTGAGGTATATATAAACCATGTCATAAGGAGTAAGCAACATCGCCCAAGTGGCCAACCTGGAGTTAAGAATGCTAGGTTTTCTCATCAATACTCGAATGGGATTTATTCTGGAGATGACATGAATAGTCTGCCCTGTCACATAATATCTTGTCTTTTGGACGGCAAAAACTAAAGCTAGACATTCCTTTTTCACCGGAGTATACCTGTGTTCAGCTTCGACCATCATTCTGCTCAGATAATAAATTGCCTGCTCATGACCCACATCACTTTTCTGTACAAGAAGAGCGCCAAGTGAATGATCCAAGGCTCGAACATATAGCAAAAATAGCCTTCCTACCACCGGGGGTACCAGGACAGGAGGGTTCGTCAGGTATTGCTTAATGTCATTGAAGGCTTTCTGACATGCTTCATCCCAAACAAAAGATACACCTTTCTTTAATAAACGGAAGAAAGGTTGACATCTTCCAGAAAGATTAGATATAAATCTTCTGATATAAGCAATACGACCCTGAAAGCCACGGAGTTCTTTCAGATTACGAGGAGGACGCATTTCAAGAATTGCCTTAACCTTATCAGGATCAACGTGGATACCCTGAGAAGTAATGACAAATCCTAAAAATTTGCCACTGGAAACCCCTAAGAAAGACTTAGTAGGGTTCATTTTCAATTGATGCTGGCGCATCAATTCAAATACTGTCCTCAAGTCCTGAATGTGATCATCCTTTGATCGACTTTTAACAACGATGTCATCTACATAGCATTCAACTATCTTTCGTAGATGTTCTTGAAAGATGTTGCTCATAGCCCGTTGATACGTGGCACCGACGTTTTTAAGACCAAACGACATAACTGTATAGCAGTAGACCCCAAGAGGTGTACGAAAAGCGGTGTGCTTCTTATCTTCTGGATGCATCTTGATCTGATTGTATCCTGAGAATCCGTCCATAAAAGACATGCGTTCAAAACCACATGTATTGTCTATCATGATATCAGTAATTGGAAGTGGAAATTCGTCCTTTGGACAAGCTGCATTAAGATCTCGATAATCTATACAAACTCGGACTTTTTCGTTCTTCTTCATGACAGAAACAATATTGGCAACCCAATCCGGGTATTGCTCTTCACGAACAAATCCACATGTGATCAACTTTTTGACTTCTGCTTCAATTGCATCCATCATGTCTGGTCTAAAACGCCGTTGCTGTTGTTTTACAGGCTTGACTTTGGGTAGAATATTGAGTTTATGAGTGGCAACTTTAGGATCTAACCCTGGCATATCCTCATAACTCCATACACAGATGTCAATATATTCTTTGATAAGTTTTATCAATTCTTCCTTTTCATCTTCAGCAAGATTTTTACTGATGAATATTGGTTTGGACGTAGCTCCATCCCCAACATCAATCTGGATGACCTCGTCTTCTGTAGGTGGCTGTCGTCGTTCAAAACAGAGTTTCCACTGAGTATCCATCTGTTGTGCCCAAGGATCATTCTCAAATGGTTCTAATTCATTATCAATTTGAACCATATTGACTGAGAGTATTTGTCCAGATTCATCATATGAGGAACGAGACATATCAGTTTCAATGGATTGGACTTCTTCTGAATCCAATGATTGTAAAGAGCTAGAAGAGAATTCTTCTTGTATATCATCATAAAACATGTGGGACGGATCATATCCCAACCTATGACGAGTCTTTTGGTAAAACGGATCACCATATAATGGTAGTCGTCTACCATTGCCTTGATTGAGACCTTGCATAGTCTTCAAGTCATATCCCATGTTCTGGATAATCTTGATAGATTGTTGACTATACTTGTCAATTCGGATTCTTCCCTTGTCTTTATCCTTCAGCTCATCTGCCTGAGCAACAGGGATATTTCTAGCCAGGCTAAACACAATTTGGCGCTTGTTTTTCTTATCAGACGGAACCACGAAGTAAGATTCTTCGTGACGTCTAAAAGTTACGCAAGCTTGTGATGAAGCGGCCACAGGTAGAAGATAAGGAGAAGATGTTAGGAACCTTTGAGCATAAGGTCCAACATCTATATGAGGAGGGAAAGAATTTTCCTTATGATCGATGTATAAAGTTTCTTCTGGCTCGATGTCGTCTTTATATCGATGACTTTGATTATCAGAAGATAGAGTCATTCTTTTGATAAACTTGACAGCCATATACTCGAAAAGAAAATCTTCATTGATATCAAAAAGTACAGAATGATCAATATTTACATCATTTACGATTTCACTGCTACGCTTCGGATTAATCATCAGTGGACCATTATCCGTCTTCTGCGTAGATTTGCCAAGATTGACAATCAATGGTGGTTCTGGATCATTCGTACAAGAAGTACGTCCTTTGACCTTGATCATGAAAGGTTGAACTTGGCTCTTAGCAGGAATATTTGTTGATTCCTCAAATGAAGTTTGAGTTCTTCCTTTAACCTTGATTATCAGAGGTTGATCATTGACAGATTGGGATTGGATTCGTCCCTTGACTATGATCTTCAAAGGTTGCTCCTCTGGCAGATCTTCATTAATAGATTGATCCTCGGTAGGTGATTGATCTTCAGCCATATCTGATATCTCTTTCACATGCTCTTGTTTATAAAGCCTTGAATCAAAAAAATAGGCTTCGACACCCTTGAAGGGATTGATATCAGCAAACTCAGTTTTCATAACTCCTTGGGAATCCACATACTTGAAGCATTGGTAGAGAGTTGAAGGTACAATATTATGCTCATGAATCCACGGTCTCCCCAAAAGGATATTATAGGAGACATCTGAGTTGATAACATAGAAAGTTACCATAGTTCGAAGATCACCAATCTGAATCTGCAGACGAATCTTCCCCAATGGCTTGCTCTTGCCAGAGTTAAAACCGACTATCGTAGTACTAGTGTAAGTCAAATCACTAGTAGGGATCCTCAGGGGTCTTAGCATACTCTGAAGAATTATGCTAATTGAGGATCCGGGATCAATGTAAATCCTGTCAATTTCAGTAGATCCAATATACCCGGTGTAGCACAAAGGCCTGTCATGCTTGTTATGCTTCAACAGCATATCTTCTTGTGTAAAGGTGATGTTGGGAATTGCTTCCATCACACTATGACATTGTGGACATGACACTGGTATATTATCAGGAGTCTTGAGTTGAGCCAAGCATGAATCTGCTTGAAGTAAAGCTTCACTCAAAGTCTCTCTGCTTTCTCTGGAAAGGCGAAGCAACTCAAATATAGATAGTCTAGCCGGAGTATTGGCTAACTGAGCTAGAATATCGAATTTGTAAGGCTTCATTACTACCCCCTGACTAGAAGCAGACTTCAATGGGACGTCGAAGCGTACTGCTTTCTGTTTCCCCTTTTCAACCACAGAAGGTTTAGCAGGAACAGAAGAGGATTGAGTTGGTACTGTCTCCACTACGTCTTCAGCTTCTTTGGAGGATCCCTCATGGTTTTTATGGTACTCTTTTTCAGATCTTGTACCAGCAAAAGATTCTTCTTCAGACTCTGGAGAAGGAAGTACCATATTACAGGATTTTGTCTTCCCTTTCTTAGCCTTCTTCTTGTGTGGATTGTTATGAGGAGCTTCAGAACCCAATCCAAGAGTGGAATTTTGACTTTGAATCTGTAAAGGAAGTCGTATTCCTTTATCATAATTCAAACCTTCTGCCTTCTGAAAGTCATAACCCATCTTCTTCATGAGATGGACAGATTGTTGACTATACAAGTGAGTGGGCAGCAGACTTTTGACAGGTGTTCCAATAGAGGAAGAGGAAGAAGCAAGACCTTCTGTAACCTCAGGAGAGTGGAGAATAGGTGTCGTTGTAGCCACAAGAGGAGAAAGATTCGGGATACGAGGAAGAATCCCTGTTGGAGCTTTTTTATAAGTAGCAAAGACTTGTTGTACCCGATATAAATGAACACTATTCATGGCTAACCACTGCTGATGAGTAAGCTTGAGCTTGGTAGAAGGAGCTAGACTTGGGGGACAGATGTTCAGTCCTTTCAGTCTATCTTCTAAAGGAAGGCCATCCCATAGGTGATCCAAGTCATCGGGATCTGGAATAACATAGGAAATCATGTTGTAGGTTCTGACTTTCTTGCCCTTCTTGGATTTTGAAATTTTATCTTCACTTTCCAACTCAGGCACTAAGTCAGGATGTACCCACATGATTTCACCATTCTTTAGTGTAAGCGACAGTAATCATGCATCTTCTTCTCTGGCAGGCGGGATATTCATGATCTTCATTATCGCCTTTGGAATTGGGATAATTCAATCTGGGACCTGCTGTGGAGGAAAATCTCCGAATTGAAGAGAAACCATATTGGTTGTAACCGTATGGTCATCATTGGTTAAAGCGATAGCACCGCCATTTATCAGCTCCTGGATTTTCTTCTTCAGGACATAGCAAGCACTGGTAGGATGATTAATGTATCTATGATAGATACAATATTTGGGATTATCAGTTAGATTCACCTCATTAGATCTCTTTGGCTCTGGAATCTGAAGTTTGCCACTTTTTACCATACACTGAAATATCCCTGGAATATCACTCTCATCAAAAGAGTATTCTTCCTTTGGCCTGGAAGATTCCTGACTATTTGGCATCGTTTTATTCTTGGAAAGATTAACCATGAGGGTATCTTTCCCCTTCACATTACGATTGTCGGGGTTATTACCAGGATTACTTTTCTTTCCTCTATCATCTGAGGCAAAAATCATCCCATGTTCACGAGCCAACCTACCATTGGTCTCGACAGAAATCGCTGCTATGATGAACGAAGCCCAATCTGAGAATTGGGAACCCGTGAAAACAGCGATGGATGGTCGTAGATTCATCTTGCATGTATCAATCAATGCTGAATCTGGCATACCAGGAGGCATCTTTAAAGTAGCCTGTCGGAAACGTTCGATGAACGTCCGAGTATCTTCTTTCTCTTTTTGTTTGATTTCTATCAAGGAGGACATGTTCATGTCCATGCCTCCTTCATAGAAGCAGGAGAGAAATATTGCCTTAAATTCGTCAAAAGACGAAATACAATTGTCGGGTAAACTTCGATACCAATCATAAGCCAAACCCGTCAGGCACCCGATGAACACTCGAGTGAGAAGAGCGTCATCTTTCTGCAAGTGTACAGTCATAATATCAAAGTAATTGATATATTGACTGGGAGATGCTTTTCCATCGAACAAAACCATAGATTGTGGCTTAAATTTCGGTGGCAAGGGTACATCATTCCAATGAGGAGGATAAGGTAGCTTGATCCCTAACCTCTGGAGTTGATCTTTGTGCCTCAAAACTTTAAACTGTGCTTTGAGCTCACGCACTGCTTGAATGGCTTCACTGGTTTGTGGAAGCACATTTGATTGAATGATTGTTGGATGTACCGTAAGCCCCACTGGAGGTGGTACAGCTTCAGGGATGATGGGATCTGGAGATGCAGAATTCTGATTAACAGCCGGCTCTTGAGTATTCAAAGGTATTTCAGCCCCTTGACTATCTTGAGTTTGTGCTGCTACTGGTACTGGTGTTATTACCGTCGGTTGAGTAGTTTGCTGATTCAAAATTATCTGATGCATACTTTGCACCATGTTAAGCATATCTTTCAGTGATTGCTCAACGGTAGTGAGACGTTGTTCTGTATTAGCAGATGACGTCTCTGGTTCATCTCCAACAGCGTAGGATTCAACCTCTCGTGAAGATACGGAAGGATTTGTATAGAAGTATGAATCCACACTATCGGTATCAGACTCAAAAGATTGAGTACCCCCAGCTTCTGAATCAGAAGTCTGTAATTGCCTTTGTCTTCTTGATCGAGTATTCTGATATACTCCTTCAAAGGAATCAAGAAATCTGTTGAACTGTTGTTGACCTGGAGTTTGGGACATGTTCCGTCTCGGATGTCATCCTCTGTTAGTATGAGATCCCATGTTGACTGATGCATATGACAGCTCATCTTCTTGGTCTTCAGCTTGATGTTGAAGCGAAAAACTCAATCGATCAAAAATTGACCGTTTTGAAGCCGAACAACAACAATTGATCACAACCTGGTGATATTCATAATAATGTTTTTTTTGGGGGAGCGTCACCGGAGATTGTGAATTCTTATGCTTTTGTATGAGCAATTCACGTAAGTCAGAAGGAATGGAGGGAGTATCCTTCTTTATCACATTAGGGGTAGAAAAACGTTTAGTACCCTGTGTGTAAAGAAGATTACTAGCAGCATTCGCAGAACCAAATTGTACATTTCTACGCGTTTGGAGTTGTGTGCGTAAATCTTGAGATTTTTGAGCACAAAGGACTCCATCATCATGGCGCGTGATTTGCAAGTTTGGTACTTTGCGTAAAGCAGTATAAAAAGATTGTTGGTGTAGGACAGAAGTTTTACCAATAACATTTTTACGCTGTATGCGTTTAGGTATATTCACATCAGATGTGCAAACATCGTTGTGAATTTTATCTACACTGTCACAGACATGAGACTTACATTTACGCGTAAAACGTAAAAATTGATTATCTACCACGTCACAGACGGGAGATTTTGTTTTACGCGAGGAGCGTAATTTGTGTGTGTCTACCACGTCACAGACGGGAGACTTATTTTTACACTCAGAAGCATTAGAATCTGCCACATTACAAATGGGAGACTCATTCTTATGCCTTGAGCGTAAAACTTGGTTTTTACCCAGTGGGCGTAAAACCTGGTTCTTACGCAGTGGGCGTGGAACCCGATCATCTACACCGTCACAGACGGGAGACAAATTGTCACACTTAGAAAGCGACGCCGAAGTAAGGACTGCCTCGTTATGAACGGGAGCCCCTACGACAGGAGAGGGAAGAATTCCTTTGTTATCAATAGCAACAGAGAGATCAGAAGCTATTTTGGATTTAGGAATCCAAACTTTTTGTGCTTTGCGAGACTTTTGAACATTGGAGCAGCGAGAACCACCCCCAGTTCGGAGCATTTCTTCGTATGCAGTCTGGTCGAAGTGCACAACCAGAGTCTTCTTGGTCGAACCGACCGAAACATCATCATATTAAGTAATTGCCTCCTCATCAGAGGAGAAGGTCATCCCCAGCAGAGTCGCCATTTTTGTCACTTAACAAAATGCCTTGGAGGAATTGGCTTTTGAAAATAAAACGAGAAAAAGTACAAAAAGTACAAATTTGATTCTGGGGAAGTATTGCTGTAGAAGTCTGATTTGTAAATGATCACTTTGTTCCTTGGACCATATGATGATGATGAAGATCACTACTTGAAGTAGAACAACTGGAAGAACTAAGTCACCAGAAAGGTATCGACGCACTTGGGCACTGATGGCGAGGCCTAATGCTTTCCTGCTTTGCTTCACTCTGTTCTGAAAGAAATGTTGAAGAAGAATGCTCTGGAGAATCAAAATCTCTAAGTTCTGATCTCTGTATTCTCTCTTGTCTCTGTCCTTATTTTATGAGAAAAATAAGTCTATTTATAGACTTGGGCTCTTGTGCGTAAAAACTTAGCAAAAGTTCTATCTTTACGCTAACAACTGCCATCCACGATCGAAGCCAACCTCTGCATATGTTGACATGTGTCCCATCATTTCAGTAAGAATAGGATGCATGTACACACGTTCTTCGAGAATAATTGCATGAAAGCCACGTAGGCAGACCACGTTCCAAGCTGGTGGAGGAGAATAGGGCGTAAAAATAGCCCCAATGTACTCTGAGCGTAAAGCAGTAGATTAGGCGTAAAATAGCCTTGACATAGACTTCCCGCGTAAAGTGGTTGTTAAATAACCTTGAGCGTAAAGTAGCTCAAATAGACTTTACGCACACGTCAGCTGTTGAGCGTAAAAGCTCGTATAGTCTTCGTGCGTAAAAGAAGCTGTAGTGTGAGCGTAAAGTAGCTCAATCCACACACTAAACGACAACATTGGTCTCTGTGTAAGAACAAATCCCTTTGTGATATATGCCATCATTAATATCTCCATGTCAGAGTTTGCATTAAATGCGAAATTTGACAGCTTTGTCCAGCGTAAAAGAGGCTGCTCTGTCCTTGGCGTAAAATCATGGGTATAAACCCGAGCGTAAAATCATCAGCCTGTTTAGGCGTAAAGCGATTAGCCTTGTCTTTGGCGTATAGAGATTACCCGCTCTGCTAGGCGTAAAGTAGATCACTTATGAATGAGATGACCCTTTCTTTGAAGCACTTTTTACGCTCCTACAGTTGTCACGAACCGTACCCTGAGTAGGGGCACGAGCACGTGGGTACGTCTAGCCTACGTCGCAGAATCGACGGTAGAACGCTCTATAATTCTCCTAGAAAGTATAGCATCTAGAAATAATATAAATGTACCTGTTATCTTCGTACGGAGGTATATAAACTAAACTCAATCACACAGACATCTTGGAAAGATAGGCACGAATATCATATAAATATGATGGAAATAGAAGTATGGAAATAGAATGCAAAGTCACAACATAGTAGAGAGTCGAAAACATAACATAAGGTCCCAAAACACAAATATAGTATAAGTCTCATAAACTAGCTGGCTCGTAGTCCAGACAAACCTAACTAGCAGATCTAAATAGGTGAAATATCATCTATGGGCTCTAGGGTTAACAGCTGATCATAATCTCCATCCTGGCCGTACCCGTAATAGGTAGAGCAATCAGCATCTAATTCATCTGTAAACATCAACGGTTATCCTGTCAGAAAAATAAGCAAGTACAAACTACCAATAACAGTTCTATAGTATTGACAAATGCTGTAAGTGACAATCACAATGGAATACAAGATGAACATATCAAGATGGAATTATAACAGGATATGTAAAACAGGAAATCATGTCAGGGTGTATCATGCAGGAAAGTAAAACTTAATAGAAATAAATATTTGAATGTAATACATATAAATAGTACTTCGAGTATTATAGCATTATGTGATCGGTATGGGACAAGATCAGGCTGTTTCATATGACCGTCCACAAGTACGGGAACTCGGCCCGGCCAAAATAGAAAACTATGGAAAAAGTATTAACAGGTCAGGCTACACCCTACGTGCAGTGAGGGAGAGCTATGAAACAAGTAGTAACTCAAGGTGGGCATTGATCACATAACCTATAATACTCCCTATCACCGAATAGTATACGAATCTGGACATAGCACGTCATGGCACGAGATTTCCTAAGAAGGTAGCTACTCCTTCTCAGGAATCGGTGTCAATACAAGTACAAAACAAAATAGAGCAAGTACCAGTATCCCAAGAAAATCTAGGAATGATATCTCATGATAGAAATTCGGTATATACTAGCCTGTGCACCCTCGTGTCGAGAATTAAGTAAAACACTATAACTAAATCGGATACAAAAGATATCAAGGCAAAGAACTACTATTAGAGAATGTACTCGCCTGCTGTCTTAAGCTGTCAAGTAAGGTCGAAGCTCAGAGTGAACTCACAGACCTAGAGATAAGATATTGTAAGCTAATTAGGGTTTAACAATGTTTAAGCATGATTTCTAATGTATGATATACAATCTAGGTTAAATTCAGTCAAACTAAGTCAAACTAGGTCACATCAAGTCAAACTAGGTCAAACTAAGTCATACTGGGTCATACTAGGTTACAGAAAGTCAAACCAAGTCAAACTAGGTCAAACTGAGTCAAAGATTGACTTACAGTTGACTTTTGGTCAACTGGTCAACACTGGTCAACTCTAGGTCAAACTAGTCTAATGTTGACTAACAGTTGACTTTTGGTCAACTGGTCAACTCTAGTCAAGTCTGGTCAAGTTCTAGTCACTTTTAGGCTAAGTTTGACTTTCGGTTGACTTTTGGTCAAAACGGTCAACCGAGGTCAAAACTAGTTTAAGAGCACTAATCCTAACCATTACCAACCAAGACACCTTAATTCTAACCATATCTTAACACTTAAACTCATACCTTAGTTATAGGTAATTACCTTAACCGATACCCCATTACCTTACCAAGGTAAACTCTCTACCAAGCCTATACCTTAGTTTCTAGGCACCCCTCTACCTTAACATGGTACCCTAATACCATACCCTCGTATCTCGATACCATATCTTGGTATCTTGATACCCTAACACATTATCTACTAACATTCTAACTTCCAATTTAACCCGTCATTCTATACTAACTTACCTTACTAACATACCACTACATTACTCAAACTCACACACACAAGACATGAATCAAAGGGGCTGGTATGTAGAAATGGGGACTGAATGAAGTGATACGGGACTGTGAAGTATAGATGAATTGGAAGGTGAAATGGATTTAAGTGGTGGATGAATTTGAGGTATAGATGAATGAATGAATCAAACGATTTATGGACTGTTTTGAAAGACTGTGAATGGACTATTTCGAATTTGTGAAATAAAGTGAATGGATGTATGGATGTAGAGATGGAATGGGCTGATATGTAAGGATGATATTTGAGTGAATGATATGGATGAATGGAGATGAAATGGAATAGAAAGTGATTGAATGGAATGTATAGACTGATTGTAATGGACTGGATTTGAAATGGGAAAGTATGGAGAATAGGGACTGAATGTATTGGATTTATGGACTGCTATAGGACTATCAAATGGGACTAAAATTAGGTGAAAATGGGGGGGCTGATATATGGGACTGAATATGATGTTTTGGTGAAGTGGATTGATGGATTGTTAATGGATAAATGGGATTAAAATTTACTGAATGAGGGGGGGGATGAATTTATATTGGAAATGGATAAATATTGGACTTAATATGCATCTACACAGCCGAGGCAAAACAGGGCATCAAGTTTCCTGCTGCTGCATCATGCAGTGAGAGCTGCAACTAGCTGCAACTCTCAGAGAGGAGGTTGCAGTCCCCTGTGGGGACTGCTGCTGTTTGTCCCTCTTACTTCTGTTGTTGCTGTTGTATGAATGGGATGGATGAATGTAAAGGGTTATGTGGACTGGTATTTGACAGCAGTGGGGACTGAAATGAACATGCTGTCATTTGATCCCCCCTTCTTCTCACACTTTCTCAAAACCACTCTATATATATATATCACTCTCTATATACCCCATTCTCAATCTATCTCTCAACAATCACAACTATAATAACTACAACAACACCTACAACAATCTAAACTAAGAATTTAAAAGAAATAACATCTAACAAAATAGTACATATATATAAACACTAAACACACATAGATATATTAAATAGGATACCAAGAGGCTAAACTACCAGGATACTAACATGGTTATCTATATAAAACTTGCTCTAACCATCCTAATTAGCATCAATACACCCTCTAACAACCATACAACTGAAATTAGAATATAAATAATCCTATTAAGAAATAAACCAAACATATGGGGTGTCTTATTTGAGATATTTATACTAGGACACAAGACACAATCCCAATTTGTTCTAGAGGGCTCCAAATGGTCTCAAATTTGAATCTAAAGGAGACACATGCATGATGATGGATCCTACGGATTCAAAACTAATTTGTATGCAAAGGGAATCAATTTAGAGGATGGGTTTTACCTATTTGGAGTGGAATCCCAATGAAATCCTTTAGGTCACGGCTCCGATACGAAGATCCCTCAAAGTGGACACTCCTCTTTGCACTTCTCTACCAATCCTTGGTAGCACCCTTTTCTTGGAGAATGGGAATGATTGAGGGAAGATTTGGTGAAGGATTGACTTGATTTGGAGATCAAATCAATGCAAAAGATCCAAAAGAGGGAAGAACACTTGAGAGCTCCAAAAAGAGGCAAGTTCAAAAGAGAAAATGAAACTAGTGCCTCCCTAAAGTGGTCGGCCATATAGGGCATATTATGGTTAGGTTGAAGTGTCCCAAACACCCCTCTCAAGTCTCAAATGGTTAGGTCTAGCCTAGGTTTAAGTTTGAGTCTCTAATCAACTAATCTAATAAAGGGGAAATAGACTAGTCTAACCAATCTAATTTGTGGAACATGTGGGCCATGTCTAACTTAACTTGGGTCGCTTCTAGAGACTAAGCTACCCGAGTCGCTATAACAAGTCGGAACGAGATGAAACTCGAACCCTACTAAACAAATCATATAAAATAATTAAAAATTATAAAATTCCAAAAATGTTGAAAAATAAAAAATGACCAAAATACCCCCAATTGTGAAAACTGGGGTTGACAAATCTACCCTCCTAAAAAGAAATTTCGTCCTCGAAATTTAAACAATCAACCACAGGAAAACATAAGCAGAAAACAAGAGAACATATACCTCAAGGCTCGAAGAGATATGGAAAATGCTCATGCATGTCGTTCTCTCTCTCCCAGGTAGACTCACTTGGAGAGTGGTGCCTCCATGCAACATGAACCAAGGGTATAACCTAGTTCCGGAGCACCTTCTTCCTACGATCCAGAATCTCGACTGGCTGTTCTGGATAGTTGAGACTAGGTCCCACCTCTATCGCTGAATGGTCCAATACATGGCTGGGATCTGCCACATACCACCTCAGCTGTGATACATGGAACATGTTGTGCACTCCCTCAAGCGTAGGCGGCAAGTCCAGTCGATAGGCTACTGCATTGACCCTCTCAAAGATAGTGAAAGGTCCGATGTAGCGTGGACTAAGCTTCCCGTCTCTGCCAAAGTGAATCGTCCACGTGTCGGAGAAATCCTCAGAAACACCATGTCTCCAACCTAGGCACGAAATAAAACTCAGCACACAAAACTAACAAACAATCACAAAAAAGCACAACAGGAAACTGAAACTAACCTCGAACTCTAGCGGTCTCCGGTGGCTATCGGCCCAATGCCGCTGTCTATCCTGAGCCACCCGAAGTCTATCTCTGATCAGTCTAACATTCTCGGCTGCATCGACTACCATCTCCAGGCCAAGAAACACTCTCTTTCCAACATCGTCCCATGACAAAGGAGTGCGACATCTCCGTCCGTATAGAGCCTCGAATGGCGATATCTCTATACTGGCCTAGTAGCTGTTGTTGTAGGCAAACTCTACCAGGTAAAGATGATCCTCCCAAGAACCCCGAGGTCTAACACACAGGTGCAAAGCATATCCTCAAGAGTCTGGATAGTCCTCTCTGACTGCCTGTCTGTCTGGAGAAGATAAGCGGTACTAAACTTGAGCGAGGTGCCCAAGCTAAACTGCAAACTCCTCCAGAAGTGGGAAGTGAAACGACTATCCCGACCTGAGTCTATGCTCACCGGAACTCCGTGTAATCTCACAATCTGACGAACGTACAGCTCGGCCAGCTTCTCCGTAGACAAACCCACCTTGAAAGGCAAAAAATTACCGATTTGGTCAATCTATCAACGATGACCCAAACCGCGTATTTTCCTCCTAGAGATCGTGGAAGTCAAGACACAAAGTCCATGGTGATGTGCTCCTACTTCTACTCTAGAATGGGTAGTGGCTGAAGCAATCCACCTGGTCTCTACCTCTCGGCTTTCACCTGCTGACATACTAAACAGCGACATACGAACTGAGCCACCTCTCGCTTCATGTCGCACCACCAAACGTGCTCTTTCAGGTCTCTGTACATCTTGTTGGCCCCAGGATGCATAGATGTCACGACTCGTACCCACTTTTCGGATATGAGACGTGTCCAAGCCAGCCTACACCGCAGAGTCGGCGGTAGAACGCTATTACGGCCACGATGCTCAAAATCACAAAATAACAACTTTATTGCTCATTCACATTTCTAAGATTTATAACAACAATTATAAGATTTACATTGGAAAGAAAATACAATATTCTTACACCTTTAATGAAAATAATACCATTGCTATCTATTTCTAGGTTTATGTCTACAAGTACACCCATATCTTCCAAAGCTAAGTGAAGCCACGGCTTACCTGAAAATGTTGGTTTCCAGTCAGGAATAGAACAAGCACACAAACCAACGGCAATGCGAAAACACAAGAGAATTTACAAGACATGAAAATAACATATGAGAGATGAAAACTAGAAAGTAACTGATGACATGGCAAGCGGTGGAGAAAACAAGAAAAACAAATAAAATACAACTACCTATGGGATGTAAAATATCCGTTTCGACATGTGAACGGCTAGGGGGTAAATCCGGCACCCTGCACGTGTCGTGTGCAGCTGCTTTTCTCCACGAAAGACACGGAGGATAGTTCTGGGTAGTCCACATGCCTACTAAGATATTTCCCCTCCCGACTACTCCGTATGACGAGCGTGTCAACAAGCAGCAAGACATATGTATAAACATAAAATGTATAGACTACTATGAATCGAAAAGTAATCAAAAAGTGTACTAGCCTGAGGTTCTTAGTTGGTGAAACCGACACTAGCAATGCGTTCAGAATAGTCCAGTTGGCTAGGGTTGATGTGAAGGAATTCAAAATCATAAGAAAATGGGTAACACGATTACTCACGGTTAATGACTTATAATCGAACGGTTTACGTAAATAAATATTTATACTATTTTGGAAATTACTATATGGTTTGAAAGCTATATATATTTATTTAGTCAACAGCCTATATCTTAGAAAGTTTATTTGGAAAATATTTATACCCATTCTAAAGGCCCAAAAGCAATTATTTATGATATATATATATATATATCAAAACCCATATACTATATGCATATTTATATATACTTTCAAATTCCTCTTTAATCCAAAATACAATATTTATAAATCCTTGTAGAAACTTGCTAAAATAAAATATATATACATATACCTTTAAACCCAACTTAAATAATTCCAATACCCATATATATAAATCCAAAATTTTACTACTAAATAATCCAAAATAGTTTAAGCCTAATGCAAGGTTCCATTGACCAAAATTAATATTCAAAACCAAGGCCCAAACTATATAAGTCTCTAAAAGCCCACCAAAATATTCTCTATATTAAAACCCTCAGGCCCAAGCCCAATTTCACTTCTCTTCTCTGTCATAATAATAATAAGAATAATTTTGATAATACATATAACTTAATTGTACTTGTATATTCCTAACAGTAAATACTATACTAATTGTTCTCAATAAAACTTAAAATTAACGATTACTCCTATAAACTGGAGGCCCAAAACTAAGAGGAAATCACAGCGCAAAGTTTATTCCTTATTTACTAGAAAAATCCCAAGGCCTATATACCCAGCCCAAATACAAAATAACAAAACTTAAAATGAATAAAGCAGATGTTCCTAACAGGAAGAGAAGCAATTAAACACATTCTCTATGTTTTTCCAATTAAGAAAGAGAGAGGGATGGAGAGAGAGAAAGAGTTACCATTTGGGAAACATAAAGAGAGGTGATCGAGCGGAGAGCCCACCGGAGATCGTCGGCCGGAGAGGGATCGGCAGAGAGGACACGGCGGACGGCTCAAAAATGCTCGCTTGGTGAGCACCGGCGGCTCGAGCCATGGTGTCGCTAGTCGACGCGAGGGAAGAAAGGTCGAGCGTTGGCGGCTCGAAGGCAGCGCCGCCTGGTACAATGAAGGGAGATCGAGAAAGAGGATGGCGGCACAGCTTGGAAGGGCGCGGAATAGAGGGGTTCGATGGGTTCAGAAGGCGGATCTGTGGCCAAGACGATGGCGCATCCAGATCTGAAGTCGCCGGCACTGGATGGTGGAGGCAGCACAGTCGCGGGTCTGGGCTTCGGAGAAGCTCGTGCAGAATGGGGACGCCGGTTGGTCGGGTGGACGACGCTAGACGACGGGAAGAAAAGGGCAGAACCAGCCGGGCGTCGTAAAGTTGTCGGCGAGGCGGCTACGTCTCGGCGGAGATGCGGGCGACGCTCAGTCGAGGCGGCTCACGAAGAATATCGGAGGAGTGGAGTTTGACGTCAGCCCGACACGGAGGAGAGAACTGTAGAGCGGTCAGCCACGGGGTGGATCTACGGTCGCTGGAGCGCGGCTGCGCTGGCCGGGGTGGAGGGTCGTGCGCGCGGACCATGGTGACGAAGGACGCGAAGGGCAATCAGGAAAACTCAGTGGCATATCGACGTTCGCCTGGCCGTATGGGTGATGATGTCGGGTTCGGCCGGAATGTGTCGGCTGTGTGAAGTTGATTTGCTGGACTCAGGCGACTGTATCGTGTTCGGGTTTGTCGGACACAACTTTGCTTGTATATTGTAATATGGTGTAATAAGATTTGGCATGGATGCACGGGTCCTGACACGATTTTGTGATTGTAGCTATTGCCAGCATTGGTGGGGTCGTCTTTGGTGATGGCGGAAGTCATCGTGGTGGAAAAGATGGAGATGCTGAAAAAGCTTTGGTGACAGAGAAGAAAACTGTTGTGGCGAATCCGGGCTGGCAGAACAGTGCCGAGGCTGTCGTGGGTCGGTGAACGGAGGGGAGTTTACATGGGATAGATGGATGTGCTGTGAAGAGAACGTGAGGAGGAGAGTTGGTTACTTGTAGGTGTATATATACAAATAGATTGATAGGATATATCTGAAATAGTTTAAAACACTATTTAGTATTACCAAAACAAATTTAAATCATAAAATTGATTTATTTATAAATTAATTACAAAGCCTTTTTTACTAAAGGATAAGAATAGATAATTTTTAAGATGGCTAATTAAATCTAATCAATTAGTTAACATAAGTATTTAAAACAATATTTTATGTTTAAGATAATTTAAAAGCATATTCGGTATCTATTCAAGAAAATTTTAAATAAATTATAATATAACCAAAAGGCTGATTAACCTATTAATTGATCATTAACCTAATCGAAATCCAAAAGTAGATAATAATATTAGTTTAAATCATCATCTAATATCATCAAAATAATTTGAATCGTATAAATTAAATCCGCAAATTAAATAATTGGATATCATAATAATTTGGAATTCCATCCGAATATTATATGGTATACATTTATAAATCAATCTTAATCAAGTAATTAATCACCATAATCATTTAAAATAAATTCATTATTATCAAGGTAATTTAAAACATATTGGATAGAATTGAAAATCATTTTTAAAATTAATTTAGCGCTCTCAAATATTAAATTTTAAAATAGTTTGTGATTCAAATATTAATCTTAAAACCATTCCCAAAGTCTAGGCGACAATTATCTTTGAGCACAATAAATAAAATAAAATTTTAGGAATTCGGGAAGAGGGGTTACAAATCTACCCACCTTAGAAATAAATTCGTCCTCGAATTTAAGGACTACTAGCATAGATGGACAAGGTTGATCGGCAAAAAAGATGGTAATTTATGATAAGAAAATATTGAAAAGAAAAAAAAATTTAATAGGGGCATCGATCAACTATGGTGGAAATGAAAAGGGGCAAATAGGTATGGTTTGGTGTTGGAGTCTTAGGCTATATATGATCTTGAATCCTAAAATGTTCAAAATTTTCTCAAAATTCAACCCCAAAAACTAACAATGGCTTCAAGGATAATTCACCAATCGAAGAGTCAACCCACCTTAGAAAATTTCTTCCTCAAAATTTGAAGGGCACGATTAGTCATGATTACGAATATACTTAAAATGGTATGACCAATGATCAAGAGTTAGATCGTGAATAGAAAAGGTACCACGAGTCATGATTAAAGTATAGTTAAAAGGGTCTAGTTACCGTGGCCGAGGATATAATCAAAATGGGATTAGTTAAACAAGGAGGAGTCATTAGGCACGAATAACTACTGTTGGAATTATATAGGCCTGGTCAAGGGTCAAAATTTAGATAAAGTCCAAGCATGGTTAAGGCCACTTAGGTACAACTAAGATGCATGCAAGTCATCCAAGCATGATCAAAATTTTAAAGTTGGTACGAGCATGAACAAGATCACAATAGTCATGTTCACGGTGGAATAAAATAAAACTTAGTTAAAAATGTAGGCACGATTATGATTTAGTCACGAACAAAAATTGTTCAAGATCGATCAAAATTGAAATCATTGTGGTACGAGCAAGTAGTTAAGCAAAATTATTTAGGCACAATTTTAGAATCGAATTCTAGGATTGGCAAGATTGAAATTGAATCGAATAGTCTAGCCGTAATCTAAAGGTCGTTAGGGATAGTCCAAATCGAAACCGTTCTAACACGATCGATTGGGTAAGCATGATCATAGAATCGTAATCTAGGGGTGATTATGAATCTAGTGGAAGAAAATCAAATTAGGATTAAAAGATGACGATTCAAAAATAGGAAGATATGTAGGAAAAGAACAATCAATTTATTGAGAAGTTGGTGACTAGGAATAATGCACAAATCAATTTAGAAACTTTATAGTCGTATTCCAATAAAAGACGTAGCCTATATGGTATTCGAATATCGTAAACATATCTGAAGTCGTTTTACCGAGAATTTATGTCTCGCCAGTGTACAACTAGCTGCAATAAACTCTTAGTTCCACGACTCAAATGAGGATACGATAATGAATACCCTATCAACTCTATCCAATCTTGACATAATAATTAAAGAAAAAATAGAGAAACTAAGCTATAGCATGAGTGACATTCGATAACTCACACTTACTTGAAATTATTTCAACTTGGGGGACATGCCACTCCAGTGCACTGCTGGCTGCAGTAAACCCGTAGTCTCTATAATTTAAATAAGAGGCGACATTGCGCTGCTGTCTTCCCATCGCAAGTCAACGAACATTCTTTTAACTATACTTTATGAAATTTCAAAGGAGGTTCTAGAATTTCAAACAAGTTACATGAGGGTGTAAGTATCTGTCCTTCAAGTATGAATATCAAGTCTTAAAAAAAAATGATTAGTTAGGAAGGATAAATCTAGAATCCAAAAAACGTAACTTGAGATTAATGTATAGACAATTGAGCGAGAAATTATTTAAAAAGATATAATCCCTTGGGTCCAAGGAAAATATAAGTGATACAAACCCATGATATGGCCATGTTTAGAGAAGACATAAGATAAAGTTTGTACAAATGATCAAGATCAGGAAGAAAAGGACCGAAGGCAAAAGAAATATAAATTTAAATAGCAATAACACATGTTATTATATTCAATATACAATTTATAGAAATTATTCACAAGACTAAAATAGACTACAATATGTAGACACATCCATATATCTACATGGACGTTGTTAGTCGCACTACATGACTACCAGGGCTTAGGTTGCGTTCGGGCTAGTTTAGAACAACCAGGTCATCTAAAAGCCAATAATCTTTATACTAAGTAATTAAATTATTCCTAGGCTTATGTCCCGATTTGGCCTAGTTTTTCTAGTTAGTGCACACATATGACTCGGCCTTCTCTACCATGGCTAGAACACTAGTCAAAGAACTCGACCACACTCTCAGTGCTAAAATTCTTCGTTATCTTGTGCTCCAAAACTTAACCGTGACTAAGGTCTTCTATAATAAATATTTATAAAATTCAAAAAATAATATTTTAACTCAAACAAATAAATAAAAGGATATTTCCAAACTTTCGAAAAGAGGGGTTACGGTCAAGAATTGGGTTCTATGAAGGCCTAAGTTGATGAGTAAATAGTCTACCCACCTTAGATCATATCGTCGTGTCAAAATGCAATTGTGTATCAAAATATTCCAAGTTATCTAAATTTAATAAATTGTATGGCCTAATCCTTAACTACCCAATAATCAAATTAATAAGGGACTCCTACTCCTAATCATTCTCTTAAAATTGACTAACTCCTAGTTGGGAATGAGCATTTCTTAGTCGCATGCTTGCAGTAGTACGACTAATATGATACTACCGTGAGTTTGCATAATTTGCAAAAACTGACCTACATGGGCCACCACAAAAACTTGTCACGATCCGCACCTATTTTCGGATACGAGACATGTCCAAGCCAGCCTACGCCGCAGAGTCGGCGGTAGAACGCTGTCACGGCCATGATGCTCAAAATCACAAAATAATAACTTTATTGCTCATTCATATTTCTAAGATTTATTACAACAATTACAAGATTTATATTGGAAAGAAAATACAATGTTCTTACACTTTTAATAAAAATAATACTACTGCTATCTATTTCTAGGTTTATGTCTGCAAGTACACCCGTATCTCCCAAAGCTAAGTGAAGCCACGGCTAACCTGAAAACTGTTGGTTTCCAGTCAGGAATGGAACAAGCACACAAACCGACGGCAATGCAAAAACACTATAGAATTTACAAGATATGAAAATAACATATGAGAGATGAAAACTAGAAAGTAACTGATGATATGACAAGCGGTAGAGAAAACAAGAAAAACAAATAAAAATACAACTACCTATGTGATGTGAAATATCCATTTCAACATGTAAACAGCTAGGGGGTAAATTCGGCACCCTGGACGTGTCATGTGCAGCTGCTATTCTCCACGAAAGACATGGGGGATAGTTCTGGGTAGTCCACTTATCTACTAAGATATTTCCCCTTCCGACTACTCCGTGTGACGAGCGTGTCAACAAGCAGCAAAACATATGTATAAACATCAAATGCATAGACTACTATGAATCAAAAAGCAATCAGAAAGTGTACTTTCCTGAGGTCCTTAGCTGGTGAAATCGACACTACCATTGCGTTCAGAATAGTCCAGTTGGCAAGGGTTGATGTGAAGGAATTCAAAATCATAAGAAAATGGGAAACACGATTAGTCACGGTCAATGGCTTATAATCGAACGGTTTACATAAATAAATATTTACAATATTTTGGAAATTACTATATGGTTTGAAAGCTATATATATTTATTTAGTCAACAGCCTATATCTTATAAAGTTTATTTAGAAAATATTTATACCCATTCTAAAAGCCCAAATGCAATTATTTATGATATATATATCAAAACCCATATACTACATGTATATTTATATATACTTTCAAATTCCTCTTTAATCTATAATACAATATTTATAAATCCTTGTAGAAACTTGCTTAAATAAAATATATATACATATGCCTTTAAACCCAACTTAAATAATTCCAATACCCATATATATAAATCCAAAATTTTACTACTAAATAATCCAAAATAGTTTATGCCTAATACCAGGGTCCATTGACCAAAATTAATATTCAAAACCAAGGCCTAAACTATATAAGTCTCTAAAAGCCCATCAAAATATTCTCTATATTAAAACCCTCAGGCCCAAGCCCAATTTCACTTCTCTTCTCTGTCATAATAACAATAAGAATAATTTTGATAATACATATAACTTAATTGTACTTGTATATTCCTAACAGTAAATACTATACTAATTGTTCTCAATAAAACTTAAAATTAACTATTACTCCTATAAACTGGAGGCCCAAAACTAAAAGGAAATCACAGCGCAAAGTTTATTCCTTATTTACTAAAAAAATCCCAAGGCCCGTATACCCAGCCCAAATACAAAATAACAAAACTTAAAATGAATAAAGCAGTTGTTCCTAACAGGAAGAGAAGCAATTAAACACATTCTCTATGTTTTCCCAATTAAGAATGAGAGAGGGATGGAGAGAGAGAAAAAGTTACCATTTGGGAAACATAAAGAGGGGTGATCGAGCGGAGAGCCCACCGGAGATCGACGGCCGGAGTGGGATCGGCGGAGAGGACACGGCGGACGGCTCGGATACGCTCGCTTGGTGAGCGCCGGCGGCTCGAGCCATGGTGTCGCCAGTCGATACAAGGGGAGAAAGGACGAGCGCCGGCGGCTCAAAGGCAGCACCGCCTGGTACAGTGAAGGGCGATAGGAAAAGAGGGTGGCGGCGCAGCTCGGGAGGGTGCGGAATAGAGGGGTTCGATGGGTTCGGGAGGCGAATCTGCGGCCAAGACGACGGCACATCCTGATCTGAAGTCGCCGGCACTGGATGGTGGAGGCGGCACAGTCGTGGGTATGGGCTTCGGAGAAGCTCGTACAGAACGGGGACACCGGTCGGTCGGGCGGACGATGCTCGACGACGGAAAGAAAGGGGCGGAACCAGCCGGGCGTCATGAAGTTTCCGGCGAGGCGGCCACGTCTCGACGGAGACGCGGGCGACGCTCATTCGAGGCGGCTCGTGAAGAATATCGGAGGAGTGGAGGTCAGCGTCGGCCTGGTACAGAGGAGAGAACTGTAGGGCGGTCAGCCACGTGGTGGATCTACGGTCGCTGGAGCACGGCTGCGCTGGCCGTGGCGGAGGGTCGTGCGCGCGGACCATGGTGACAAAGGGCACAAAGGATAATCAGGAAACTCAGCGGCGGATCGACGTTCGCCTAGCCGTATGAGTGATGATGTCGGGTTCGACCGGAAGGTGTCGGCCGTATGAAGTTGATTTGCTGGACTCAAGCGAATGTGTCGTGTCCGGGTTTGTCGGACACAACTTTGCTTGTATATTGTAATATGGTGGAATAAGATTGGGCACGGATGCACGGGTCCGGACACGATTTTGTGATTGTAGCTATTGCCAACGTTGGTGGGGTCGTCTTTGGTGATGGCGAAAGTCGTCGTGGTGGGAAAGGTAGAGACGATGAGAAAGTTTTAGTGACAGAGAAGGGAACTGTGGTGGCGGATGAGGGCTGGCAGAACAGTGCCGAGGCTGTCGTGGGTCGATGAACGGAAGAGAGTTTACATGGGATAGATGGATGTGCTGTGAAGAGAACGTGAGGAGGAGAGTTGGTTACTTGTAGGTGTATATATATAAATAGATTGATAGGATATATCTGAAATAGTTTAAAACACTATTTAGTATTACAAAAACAAATTTAAATCATAAAATTGATTTCTTTATAAATAAATTACAAAGCCTTTTTTACTAAAGGATAAGAATAGATAATTTTTAAGACTAGTTAATTAAATCTAATCAATTAGTTAACATAAGTATTTAAAACAATATTTTATGTTTAAGATAATTTAAAAGCATATTCTGTATATATTCAAGAAAATTTTAAATAAATTATAATATAACCAAAAGACTGATTAACCTATTAATCGATCATTAACCTAATCGAAATCCAAAAGTAGATAATAATATTAGTTTAAATCATCATCTAATATCATCAAAATAATTTGAATCATATAAATTAAATCCGTAAATTAAATAATTGGATATAATAATAATTTGGAATTCCATCAGAATATTATATGGTATACATTTATAAATCAATCTTGGTCAAGTAATTAATCACCATAATCATTTAAAATATATTCATTATTATCAAGGTAATTTAAAACATATTGGATAGAATTGAAAATCATTTTTAAAATAATTTAGCGCTCTCAAATATTAAATTTTAAAACTAGTTTGTGATACAAATATTAATCTTAAAACCATTCCTAAAGTCTAGGCGACAATTATCTTTGAGCACAATAAATAAAACAAAATTTTAGAAATCCGGGAAGAGGGGTTACAAATCTATCCACCTTAGAAATAAATTTGTCCTCGAATTTAAGGACTACTAGCATAGATGGACAAGGTTGATCGGTAAAAAAGATGGTAATTTATGATAAGAAAATATTGAAAAGAAAAAACAATTTAATAGGGGCATCGATCAACTATGGTGGAAATGAAAGGGGGCAAATAGGTATGGTTTGGTGTTGGAGTCTTAGTCTATGATCTTGAATCCTAAAATGTTCAAAATTTTCTCACAATTCAACCCCAAAAACTAACAATGGCTTCAAGGATAATTCACCGATCGAAGACTCTACCCACCTTAGAAAATTTCTTCCTCAAAATTTGAAGGGCACGATTAGTCATGATTACGAATATACTTAAAATGGTATGACCAATGATCAAGTGTTAGATCGTGAATAGAAAAGGTACCACGAGTCATGATTAAAGTATAGTTGAAAGGGTCTAGTTACCATGGTCGAGGATATAATCAAAATGGGATTAGTTGAACAAGGAGGAGTCATTAGGCACGAATAACTACTGTTGGAATTATATAGGCCTGGTCAAGGGTCAAAATTTAGATAAAGTCCAAGCATGGTTAAAGCCACTTAGGTACAACTAAGATGCATGCAAGTCATCCAAGCATGATCAAAATTTAAAAGTTGGTACGAGCATGAACAAGATCACAATAGTCATATTCACGGTGGAATAAAATAAAACTTAGTTAAAAATGTAAGCACGATTATGATTTAGTCATGAACAAAAATTGTTCAAGATCGATCAAAATTGAAATCATTGTGGTACGAGCAAGTAGTTAAGCAAAATTATTTAGGCACGATTTTAGAATCGAATTCTAGGATTGGCACGATTGGAATAGAATCGAATAGTCTAGTCGTGATCTAAAGGTCGTTCAGGATGGTCCAAATCGAAACCATTCTAACACGATCGATTGGGTAAGCATGATCATATAATCATAATCTAGGGGTGATTATGAATCTAATGGAAGGAAATCAAAATAGGTTTAAAAGATGACGATTCAAAAATAGGAAGATATGGAGGAAAAGAACAATCAATTTATTGAGAAGTTGGTGACTAGGAATAATGCACAAATCAATTTAGAAACTTTATAGTCGTATGCCAATAAAAGACGTAGCCTATATGGTATTCGAATATCTTAAACATATCTGAAGTCGTTTTACCGAGAATTTATGCCTCGCCCGTGTACAGCTAGCTGTAATAAACTCTTGGTTCCACGACTCAAATGAGGATACGATAATGAATACCCTATCAACTCTATCCAATCTTGACATAATAATTCAAGAAAAAATAGAACAACAAAGCTATAGCTTGAGTGACATTCGATAACTCACGCTTACTTGAAATTATTTCAACTTGGAGGACATTCCACGCCAGTGTACTGCTGGCTGCAGTGAATCCGTAGTCTCTATAATTCAAATAAGTGGCGACAGTGTGCTGCTGTCTTGCCATCGCAAGTCAACGAACATTCTTTTAACTATACTTTATGAAATTTCAAAGGCGGTTCTAGAATTTCAAACAAGTTCCATGAGGGTTTAAGTATCTGTCCTTCAAGTATGAATATCAAGTCTTGAAAAAGAAATGATTAGTTAGGAAGGATAAATCTAGAATCCAAAAAAACTTAACTTGAGATTAATGTATAGACAATTGAGCGAGAAATTATTTAAAAAGATATAATCCCTTGGGTCCAAGGAAAATATAAGTGATATAAACCCATGATAGACATAAGATAAATTTGGTACAAATGATCAAGATCAGGAAGAAAAGGACCGAAGGCAAAAGAAATATAAATTTAAATAGCAATAACACATCTATTATATTCAATATACAATTTATAGAAATTATTCACAAGACTAAAATGGACTACCAATATGTATACACATCCATATATCTACATGGACGTTGTTAGTCGCACTACATGACTACCAGGGCATAGGTTGCGTTCGAGCTAGTTTAGAACAACCAGGTCTTCTAAAAGCCAATAATCTTTATACTAAGTAATTAAATTATTCCTAGGGTTATGTCACGATTTGGCCTGGTTTTCCTAGTTAGTACACACCTATGACTCGGCCTTTTCTACCATGGCTAGAACACTAGTCAAAGAACTCGACCACACTCTTAGTGCTAAAATTCTTGGTTATCTTGCGCTCCAAAACATAACCGTGACTAAGGCCTTCTATAGTAAATATTTATAAAATTCTAAAAATAACATTTTAACTCAAACAAATAAATAAAAGGATATTTCCAAACTTTCGAAAAGAGGGGTTACGGTCAAGAATTGGGTTCCAGGAAGGCCTAAGTTGATGAGTAAATAGTCTACCCACCTTAGATCATATCGTCGTGTCAAAATGCAATAGTGTATCAAAATATTCCAAGTTATCTAAATTTAATAAATTGTATGGCCTAATCCTTAACTACCCAATAATCAAATTAATAAGGGACTCCTACTCCTAATCATTCTCTTAAAATTGACTAACTTCTAGTTGGGAATGAGCATTTCTTAGTCGCATGCTCGCAGTAGTACGACTAATATGATACTACCGCGAGTTTGCATAATTTGTAAAAACTGACCTACATGGGCCACCACAAAAACTTGTCACGACCCGCACCCATTTTTCGGATACGAGACATGTCCAAGGCAGCCTACGCCGCAGAGTCTGCGGTAGAACGCTGTCACGGCCATGATGCTCAAAATCACAAAATAACAACTTTATTGCTCATTCACATTTCTAAGATTTATTACAACAATTACAAGATTTACATTGGAAAGAAAATACAATGATCTTACACTTTTAATAATAATAATACCACTGCTATCTATTTTTAGGTTTATGTCTGCAAGTACACCCGTATCTCCCAAAGCTTAGTGAAGCCACGGCTAACCTGAAAAATATTGGTTTCCAGTCAGGAATGGAACAAGCACAAAAATCGACGACAATACGAAAACACAATAGAATTTACAAGACATGAAAATAACATATGAGAGATGAAAACTAGAAAGTAACTGATGACATGGAAAGCGGTGGAGAAAACAAGGAAAACAAATAAAAATACAACTACCTATGTGATGTGAAATATCCGTTTCGACATGTGAACGGCTAGGGGGTAAATTCGGCACCCTGTACGTGTCGTGTGCAGCTGCTATTCTCCATGAAAGATACGGAGGATAGTTCTGGATAGTCCACATGTCTACTAAGATATTTCCCCTCCCGACTACTCCGTGTGACGAGCATGTCAACAAGCAGCAAAAGATATATACAAACATGAAATGTATAGACTACTATGAATCGAAAAGCAATCAGAAAGTGTACTTGCCTGAGGTCCTTAGCTGGTGAAGCGGACACTACCATTGCGTTCATAATAGTCCAGTTGGCTAGGGTTGATGTGAAGGAATTCGAAATCATAAGAAAATGGGAAACACGATTAGTCACGGTCAATGGCTTATAATCGAACGGTTTACGTAAATAAATATTTACAATATTTTGGAAATTACTATATAGTTTGAAAGCGATATCTATTTATTTAGTCAACAGCCTATATCTTAGAAAGTTTATTTGGAAAATATTTATACCCATTCTAAAAGCCCAAAAGCAATTATTTATGATATATATATCAAAACCCATATACTACATGTATATTTATA
This sequence comes from Iris pallida, assembly GCA_029216955.1. Lineage (NCBI taxonomy): Eukaryota > Viridiplantae > Streptophyta > Magnoliopsida > Asparagales > Iridaceae > Iris > Iris pallida. The sequence continues at coordinate 17,888,871 of JANAVB010023999.1, read as the reverse complement.
TATACTTTCAAATTCCTCTTTAGTCCAAAATACAATATCTATAAATCCTTGTAGAAACTTGCTTAAAAATATATATATATATATATATATATATATATATATATATATATATATATATATATATATATATATATATACATATACTTTTAAACCCAACTTAAATAATTCTAATACCCATATATATAAATCCAAAATTTTACTACTAAATAATCCAAAAAAGTTTAAGCCTAATACCAGGGTCCATTGACCAAAATTAATATTCAAAACCAAGGCCCAAACTATATAACTCTCTAAAATCCCATCAAAATATTCTCTATATTAAAACCCTCAGGCCCAAGCCCAATTTCACTTCTCTTCTCTGTCATAATAACAATAAGAATAATTTTGATAATACATATAACTTAATTGTACTTGTATATTCCCAACAGTAAATACTATACTAATTGTTCTCAATAAAACTTAAAATTAACTATTACTCCTATAAACTGGAGGCCCAAAACTAAAAGGAAATCACAGCCCAAAGTTTATTCCTTATTTACTAGAAAAATCCCAAGGCCCATATACCCAACCCAAATTCAAAATAATAAAACTTAAAATGAATAAAGCAGTTGTTCCTAACAAGAAGAGAAGCAATTAAACACATTCTCTATGTTTTCCCAATTAAGAAAGAGAGAGGGATGGAGAGAGAGAAAGAGTTACCATTTGGGAAACAAAAAGAGAGGTGATCGAGGGAGAGCCCACCGGAGATCGTCGGCCGGAGAGGGATCGGCGGAGAGGACATGGCGGACGGCTCGGAAACGCTCTCTTGGTGAGCGCCGGCGGCTCGAGCCATGGTGTCGCCAGTCGACACGAGGGGAGAAAGGGCGAGCACCGGTGGCTCGAAGGTAGCGCCGCCTGGTACAGTAAAGGAAGATCAGGAAAGAGGGTGGCGGCGTAGCTCGGGATGGCACGGAATAGAAGGGTTTGATGGGTTCGGGAGGCGGATCTGTAGCCAAGACGACGACGCGTCCAGATCTGAAGTCGCAGGCACTGGATGGTGGAGGCGGCACAGTCGCGGGTCTGTGCTTCGGAGAAGCTCGTGCAGAACGGAACGCAGGTCGGTCGGGCGAACGACGCTCGGCGACGGAAAGAAAGGGGCGGAACCAGCCGGGCATCATAAAGTTTCCGGTGAGGTGGCCACGTCTCGGCGACGATGCGGGCGACGCTCAGTCGAGGCAGCTCCTGAAGAAAATCGAAGGAGTGGAGGTCGACGTCGGCTCGGCGCGGAGGAGAAAACTACAGGGCGGTCAGCTATAGGGTGGATCTACGGTCGCTGGAGCGCGGCTGCGCTGGCAGGGGCGGAGGGTCGTGCGCGCGGACTATGGTGACAAAGGGCGTAAAGGGCAATCAGGAAAACTCATCGACGGATCGACATTCGCCTGGCCGTGTGAGTAATGATGTCTGGTTCGATCGGAAGGTGTCGGCCGTGTGAAGTTGATTTGCTGGACTCAGGCGACTGTATCGTGTCCGGGTTTGTCGGACACAACTTTGCTTGTATATTATAATATTGTGGAATAAGATTGGGTACGGACGCACGGGTCTGGACACGATTTTGTGATTGTAGCTATTGCCAGTGTTGGTGGGGTCGTCTTTGGTGATGGCGGAAGTCGTCATGGTGGAAAAGGTGGAGATGCTGAAAAAGTTTTGGTGACAGAGAAGAGAACTATTATGGCGGATCCGGGGTGGCAGAACAGTGCCGAGGCTGTCGTGGTTCGGTGTACGGAGAGGAGTTTACATGGGATAGATGGATGTGCTGTGAAGAGAACGTGAGGAGGAGAGTTGGTTACTTGTAGGTGTATATATATAAATAGATTGATAGGATATATCTGAAATAGTTTAAACACTATTTAATATTACCAAAACAAATTTAAATCATAAAATTGATTGATTTATAAATAAATTACAAAGCTTTTTTTTACTAAAGGATAAGAATAGATAATTTTTAAGACTAGTTAATTAAATCTAATCAATTAGTTAACATAAGTATTTAAAATAATATTTTCTGTTTAAGATAATTTAAAAGGATATTCGGTATTTATTCAAGAAAATTTTAAATAAATTATAATATAACCAGAAGACTGATTAACCTATTAATTGATCATTAATCTAATCAAAATCCAAAAGTAGATAATAATATTAGTTTAAATCATCATCTAATATCATCAAAATAATTTGAATCGTATAAACTAAATCCGTAAATTAAATAATTGGATATCATAATAATTTAGAATTCCATCCAAATATTATATGGTATACATTTATAAATCAATCTTAGTCAAGTAGTTAATCACCATAATCATTTAAAATATATTCCTTATTATCAAGGTAATTTAAAACATATTAGATAGAATTGAAAATCATTTTTAAAATAATTTAGCGCTCTCAAATATTAAATTTTAAAACTAATTTATGATACAAATATTAATCTTAAAACCATTCCCAAAGTCTAGGCGATAATTATCTTTAAGCACAATAAATAAAATAAAATTTTATAAATCCGGGAAGAGGGGTTACAATAGAGTACTGAGAATGATTCGCTTCCTGAAGAACCTCCTCCCGAAGCTCTCTACTCGAATGCACAGTCTAGCACCGTGCCGCAACGACCCATCTTCGGCTATAGAGAAATCGTCGAGCAAACCCGCCAATACCTGCTCCCTGATGCTCCTCAGGGCAACATCATCATATTGTGCCTATCTGACTCTATCCATCAGCTCAGACAGAGTCTATAGGCCCCACATATGAATCTCTATGCCTTGAATGATTACTTCGATACCCAAACTATCCAGGTCAGCAAAAAGATGACGATCTGCTGTCAAGTACATAGCTACTGGATACCTGCTCAAGGCATCTGCAACTATGTTGGCCTTCCCCGGATGGTACTGCAAAGATATATCGAAGTCCTTCATCAGCTCTAGCCAGCGTCTTTGCCGCATTTTCAGCTTCTTCTGAGTGAACATGTACTTCAAGCTCTTGTGATCCATAAAGATCTCAACTCGCTCTCCGTAAAGATAGTGCTTCCACAACCTCAAAGCACAAATAATCGTGGCTAACTCCAGATCATGGGTAGGGCAGTTCTTTTCATGAGTACGTAACTGCCTGGATGCATAAGCAATTACCTTTCCGTGCTGCTGAAGAATGCAACCCAAACCCTTCCCAGAAGCATCACTATAGATCATGAAACCTCCAGTCCCAGATGACAAAGTCAAGATAGGTGTTGTAGTCAACCATTTCTTCAGCTTATCGAAGGCAGCCTGACACTCCTCAGTCCAGACGAACTCCAAGTCCTTCCTGGTGAGTCTAGTCATCGGCTCTGCACTGCGAGAGAAGTCCTGGACGAACTTTCGATAATAGCCTGCCAAACCTAGAAAGCTCCGAATCTCGGCAACTGAACTAGGTGTAGACCAAGACTCTGTTAGCAAAATGATTATATCATATTTTTGAATATGGCTAATCAATTAAGTTTAACATAATGATGTCACTAATATTCATGTAATCACTATCATGTTGTTACTTAAACTTAGCATTGTCCTAATATCAAATATGCTATACTTGTATCATATTGGTTTTGTTTGTCTAACATGTATTTATAGACATACAGTAAGCATTATCAAGCATTGTCAAACCAGGACATATGCAATAGAGAATTATTGATGGGCCAAAGATGGCATTATACAAGAAGATTTCTCTGAACCGCCTAACGACCTATCCGGGGCCTCGCATCGGGGGTTCCGATGCCCGGTCAGCGGACAGGGGTCGAGGGGGCAGCCCCCCCGTCAGGGGTTCGGGGGCGAAGCCCCCGATAGGTATTCAGATTTCCGGATCTGTTTATCTTTGGACGACTGCCGTTAAGGAAAAAGGCATCTTCATGTTTGCTCAAATATCTGAAGAAAGGCGTCATCAAAGGGCTCTTGGTTTTCCTATTTTATCAATGTATTTTTCATATTTATTGAGTCTAGTTATACGATGTACACTGCATCGTACTGACAAATAGGCTACCCAAGAAATATTTTCAAAATACCCATTCATTTTGAAAACAAGCCCACTTACAAAAGCCCAAATTACTTCCTAACTGTTTGACTTTTCAAAAAGCCCAAAAACCAGTTTGCAAAAACCCTGACAGAACTCCAACAGAACTCCAGGAGAATTCGGCCAGAGTTTGGCCCGAATTCGGCCAGAGTTCGGCCCGAATTCGGCCAGAGTTCGGTTAGTGAACGTTGCTTTTTGAACTTGGTCTTCCTGCAGTTACGGATCCCACCGAGATTTTCTCATAGAGTTCTGCCCGAATTCTGCCCAAATTCTGTCAGAATTCTGCCTTTGGAAAAACTATAAATAGAGAAGGATTTCGATCATTTCAACTCACTCATTCACTTTCATATCTCTTCTCTATAAGCCTACTACTTCTTCCAAAGTATTCTGAGCTATTCATTTTCAAATCCCAAGCCAGTTACAATCCTTTAGTCGATTTGCTAGTACAGTACGGTCTAGAAGTTTCAGAGTGATTGTAATCAGAGGCTTGACTGAAGGTACATACTTCACAATTGAAGTTGGTCGAGTACTTCGGATCAAAGCTCGCGTTGTAGAAGTTGCAAGAACTTCGGATGAAAACTTGTGGTGATTTTCCATTGTGGATTCAACTGGAAGCTAGAGTTCATCCGACTGGACTAGTCCTCACAAGAGGGAAACTAGTATACATCCTTGTGTTTGCATTTGCTCTCTACTCTCTACTTTTTATTTACATATCTGTGATATATTATCTATGATCTTGTTACTAACATTTTTAAATAGCTAATTTCTGCTGCCTACTCTATTCACCCCCCTCTAGAGTATTGCGCTTTACAACTCGTTCCTACAATCGGTCCTACAATTGGTATCAGTGCCAGTGCTACAACTAGAGAGCGGGTGCTTGGTATATAGATATAGCTGCTCATACCAATTGGTCCTATAATTGGTATCAGAACAGGTTCTACAACTAGAGGTAATATTTTCTGATCCCAATTGTTCCTACAATTGGTATCAGAGCAGGTGCGCTCTATAGAGCTATCAGAGCAGGTGCTCCTTCTAGAGATATTATTGCAGGTGCTTCTTATAGAGATATTATTGCTTATACCAATTGCTCCTTCAATTGGTATCCTAGCAAGGACTTTATTATTTGGCTTAACATCCTTGGAGCAGATCCTCATTATCAAAGCGGGTTAGACAGGTAAAGCGAGATAATATTGTTATTATATAACTGCTGTTGCATAGATCACTGTATCACATATAGCAAATATGTACTTCACAACTGAAGAGCAATTCTCAAATAGACTCCCACTATTTGATGGAACAAACTATAGCTATTGGAAGACACGGATGAGCTTCTACTTGATGTCTCTAGATTTTGACTTATGGTCAATTGTTGTCACCGGCTACAAAAAGCCTACTATCACTTCTATTCTTACATCCTCTATAATCAATAAGCCTTATTATAGTTACACGGATGAAGAGAATAAGTTAGCTAGCCTTGATGCAAAAGCTATGCATATGTTTTATTGTGCTGTAGACACAAATGTATTCAATCTTATTTCTACTTGCACAACATCTCATAAAATTTGGAAAGTTCTTGAAGCTACTTATGAGTGCAGGTATGAAAGCAAAGCTAGCAACTCCAGAGAGAAGGATAGTCTTCATAATGATACAAATATGTACATGACGAAATTGGGATTTAAGGTACAGCATAATCTCTTATGCGAAGAAGAGCTTGTATGTGACAATTACAAGAAGATAGACCACATCCAAGAAGATTGTACTATTACAAGAAAGGAGAGTCACTACGAACAATCAAATGAAGGAAGATCATCGGGCATATGGTGTGAAAGCGAAGCAAGAGAGTCTGAAGAAGAAGAAGAAAAACCTCATCAAGCTGCAAATTTATGCACAATGGCATTATCTAACGAGGTACAAAATAATTCTTTTTCTGAAGATAGTGAATGTTCTTATGATAATTTATCTGATGCTTTCAGTGATCTGTTAGAAGAACACAAGAAAGTATTAGATAAATATAAGCAAGCTAGAAAGGATATTCTATTCTATAAATGTGAGATTAAAAAGCTTACTTGCTTATTGAATGATGCTAGAGATACTTCTACTTCTGATAATTCTATTGAGATATCCACACTTGAGTTTAGATTGCATGAGGCGCTTGAATGCATTGAGAAAAGCACTCAAGAAAATGCTAAAATTAAGGAGGAATTAGAATCAGAAAAGAAGAAGTATTCTATTGCTTCATATAGAATTGATGCTCTTTCTGCTAAGTATGATGAGATCTGTGCTAACTCTAAAAAGTTAGAGATTAGACTGGGAAAGCAGGTAGTACAACCTACGACTCAGTCTAACACAAGACACTTAGCATATCACAAAGTCACACACGTTAGATCTTTTACTAAGGAAGCAAGCAAAGCTAAAGCTTCACATAACCATACTTTTTATTACAAGTATCCACGCACATCATATCATACTACTGCACATTCTCATACTACTACACATAGTACTAATATTAATTCTTTCTGTCATTATTGTGGTATGAATGGACATGTTTCTAATCATTGTCAGATTAGAAAACTAGTTGATATAAACTTGTGCAAATGGGTTCCCAAAGCTAACAAATGTGGATCCAAGTATTGGATACCAAAGTCTTCACCTAATATTGCAGGTGAAGCTTCTCATATCAAATAGAACCATGGAACATGTTGGTGATTGCAAAGCTACAAAGGTCATCTTCCATGCAATTGCACCAACAGAAGTGTGGTCACTAGAACCACTTCGGTAACATGCTTACTAAATAGTTTCTAATATCTAGCATATTCTTTTTGATGTCTTGCTATTAGCTTTTATTGATATCTTTTAAATTGTTTATTATTTGAATCAATGTGAGATATAATCTTAGCATGACAATTGTCTAGCTTAAATGATCAGCTCACACTATATAGTTTTTTTTTCTATTAGTGTGACACATTTGTCTATGTATGCTATTTATTGTTCTTGAAGCATGCATAGGAGCTTAATTTTGTTTTGGTGAATATGCTTTTGTCTCATCGTCTTTAATATTTTTTAATGGTCACTTCTTACCGATTTGTCTTTAACATGTCATATTTACTTTGATCAGTATTTTGTGAGTATGTATGTTTAGCACAAGTCTGCTATTTACTTGAAAAGTATATACATATATTTTTATGTTAACCTTGTGCTTGAATAATATACTTTACTATTAATTCTCATATTTTAATTATTTTGATTAACTTCTTATGAATCAATTATATTTTTGTCTGATAAAGTTTATTTATGCATATTTTTTGATGCTTGTTAATGATATATGAATAATTCATTTTCATTTATATATTGCTCATGTTTCTTATATTGTATAAATATCTTTATGGGGATATATGAGTTAAGTTCAAGTTCTATATTATTTTAAAAAGTAGTTTTTTTTAAACTTGTGCTTATCTCATACTTAAGCTATTAATTTTTTTTATGTTCTTATCTTTATTAGCTTATTCCTCAAAGCCACTTTTAATGATGTATGTTTTTCTTGGCTTTTTGGTTGACATTTTTGATACATGATATTTTTAATATCTAGATCTTGATAAACCATTCCTTGGGTATTTACTTTTAGGAATTCTGGATTTTGATGTTGTTCGATGATACTGCATATATTCCTTTGAATCTAAGTTCTTAAGAGTAGAAATCATTTTGGGAACAAGCCGAAAGGGTCCTTCTGTCATACAGGTGTAAATAGCCTGAAGCGACACGGTGCACTAGTCTTCGGACTACCGCTAGCTGGGAACCGGCCCCTACAGCTAACCCGAAGTGATCAATACTTTATAGACTTAAGATTTATTAATGTGTACTTGCAACTATTATCTAGTTCTGGATCCAAGGTGCTGTCAAATCTCCTAGGTTCCAGAATACATCAACGTATCTAGGTCTTACATTTTGATTTACTAATATATTTATATTTTATTGTTACCCAATGATTTTGTAGCACATATGGATAAATATAAATTGATACATCTTATGCCGTATGCTACATTGTTCTAAGTTTTTTTAAGTCCATAGAATATAATTGATTTCATATTGCACTAATTCTTCTTAAATCCTCGGTTATTAAAGAAGAGATTTGTTTTGGGTACAAGCCTACAAAGGGTCTGTCTGTCACCACGACTACGGTCGAAGCGAAGCGGTACTCAAGTGTTCCCCGGTGAACCTCCGTTAGCTGGGACAGTACCTCTACAGCTAACCCAAGATTGATCAACGCTTTATAAACTAAAGATTTATTGAGATCTAATTGAAATTATTATCTGATGGATTTTGAATTTTAGATTTGATGAATAATATTATTTAATGATTTATTTTCACAAAGGTAGCATATGTTGATCTATCTTGTCAATTGTGAGATTCTATAGCATAGATCAATTTATGTCATCTTTTGACTTATACGATTATTCATCTTGCTAATTTGAAATATCTTTTGATTGTTTTTAAATGATCATTTAATGGATATTTCTTCTTTTGTCTAAAGATGATTGTTTTTCGTATTCGTGACAACTCATTGAATATTATGGTCTTGTGATTTCATCTTTAGCTTGCGTAATATTCATGATTTTTGGGCTTTATATTATTATCTTCTTATTTAAGTTACTTACTGTCTACAACAGTAACTCTTTGTAGGGAAGAAGTCATGCTTATTGAATCTCTCTCTCAAAGCGTTTCTTTTCGTTAAACCTTACGGTTGTCAGGTGGACACCGTGCTAAGGCTTTAAAAGGGAAGAAATGAACTTTGATAAGAAGACCTAATTAATTTTCTACTTCTGGAAATATGTCTCTGTATTTTATTTTAAAATTTTATCTATACCATTATTATTTTTGGATATAGCCATGTAAAGGTAGAGCAGTTAATTGTTTTAAGTCAATTATCCCCTTGACATGCCATATATCTAGAATACACTTTTCTTTGAACATTTATCAGGTTATGTTTATTTGTTCAAATAGATTTTTTTTATGGATTCTTTTATTTGAAATTGTTTCCGTGATTCGAATTGCCAGCTTTCAGTCTGAGGACTAAATGGATGCATTCGAACATTTTCTAAGACAATTTTTCATAATATATTCCATATTTTTGAAAAGTTTTTTTGATTTATTGAATCTGTCCGGTACTCAAGTGTTATTATTAAAGACAGTTTTCAAAATCTTTTTATGTATTAAAATATTTCTTTTATATATATATTGGAGATATATTTTGTTTGTTCATCTTTAAGCATTTATTGGATTTTTTTTCTTGCCTAAAGATGATATTTGTTTTGAGTTTGGAATTTTATATGCATTTGATCAAAGGAAAGAAAAGATGCATATCTTGGAAATCCCTTAGATCTTGTGATTATTTATTTTATCTATTTTATGCATATAAATTATTTTTGAACTATATACGCATATTTTAAGGGAGAGCAAATTAATTGTTTCAATTATTTTATGCCCTTAATATGTGGTATACCTAGTTCATCATGGACATATATTCTTTTACTTAAAATATTTTGTTGAGTTGTTCATGATATTTGGATTTGTATTGAGTTTATGAGAGAATATATGATTTTAATATTTATTTTTTAATTCTCTCATTTTTTTTTGTTTCTAAAAGTTATCCTGCCAAAATTAATTTAATTTATTGATAATACTGATTTGGCATTTCTTATTGAGACTTTATCTCAAAGTTCATGATTATCTATATTTAGACTGATCATACTTTGCGGGGGAGCATTCAAGTCGACTGAATTTCTCCTTCTCAAGTATTTGTCTTCATTACCTTCATGTTTATCTGATGGATATATATCATGCTAAGGTAATTGAATTCAAATGCATGAACTTTGGTATAGATTTTGAATAAATCTAGTTATTTATTATTTCTTTTTCAATGACTATACTCTTTATGGAATTGATTCACTAATTTGTATGGGCGAATTATGAATCATATTTTTTTGTGATCATTGTTAAAAGTTTTACTATATTTTTGATTCTTTTATATATACTAGATCTGCGAATTTCTATTCCTCATGATTTATTTATGACCAATGATTGATTCCTACTATATTGATAGATTTTTTTCATTTTTTGGATTTCTAGTTGGTAAACTATGCATTGATTAATTTCCATGTTTTTAAGTTCCACCAACTATTTTTGACACATTTTTTTTATATACTTTAGTTATACAATTTTCTGAACTTGTCGTTACACTGATCTCCTAATCCTTGATCGTGATTTGCTTTCCTCATTTACTTATGCTTGAGTTCATTTTAGCTCTAATTACGGGGGAGCTTATTTTTTGATCATGTCAAAGGGGGAGAAATAAGTTTAAGTTAGAAATAAGTTTAAGTCAGCATACAATATTCTAGTATTATGTGTTTATTAGTGATACATGCATCTATTGTATATATATTAAACTTAAAGGATTTGCCATAATCAAAAAGGGGGAGATTGTTAGCCCAATGATTATATTATATTTTTGAATATGGCTAATCAATTAAGTTTAACATAATGATGTCACTAATATTCATGTAATCACTATCATGTTGTTACTTAAACTTAGCATTGTCCTAATATCAATATTGCTATGCTTGTATCATATTGGTTTTGTTTGTCTAACATGTATTTATAGACATGCAGTAAGCATGATCAAGCGTTGTCAAACCAGGACACATGCAATAGAGAATTATTGATGGGCCAAAGACGGCGTTATACAAGAAGATTTCTCTGAACCGCCTAACGACCTATTCGGGGCCTCGCATCGGGGGTTCCGCTGCCCGGATCTGTTTATCTTTGGACGACCGTCGTCAAGGAAAAAGGTGTCTTCATGTTTGCTCAAATATCTGAAGAAAGGCGTCATCAAAGGGCTCTTGGTTTTCCTATTTTATAAATGTATTTTTTTATATTTATTGAGTTTAGGAATACGATGTACACTGCATCGTACTGGCAAATAGGCTACCCAAGAAACATTTTCAAAATACCCATTCATTTTGAAAACAAGCCCACTTACAAAAGCCCAAATTACTTCCTAACTGTTTGACTTTTCAAAAAGCCCAAAAACCAGTTTGTAAAAACCCTGACAGAACTCCAACAGAACTTCAGGAGAATTCGGCCAGAGTTCGGCCTGGATTCGGCCAGAGTTCGACCAGAGTTCGGTTAGTGAACGTTGCTTTTTGAACTTGGTCTTCCTGCAATTACGGATCCCACCGAGATTTTCTCATAGAGTTCTGCCAGAATTCTGCCCGAATTCTGCCAGAATTCTGCTTTTGGAAAAACTATAAATAGAGAAGGATTTCGATCATTTCAACTCACTCATTCACTTTCATATCTCTTCTCTATAAGCCTACTACTTCTTCCAAAGTATTCTGAGCTATTCATTTTCAAATCCTAAGCCAGTTACAATCCTCTAGTCGATTTGTCAGTGCGGTACGGTCTAGAAGTTTCAGAGTGATTGTAATCAGAGGCTTGACTGAAGGTACACACTTCACAATTGAAGTTGGTCGAGTACTTCGGATCAAAGCTCGCGTTGTAGAAGTTGCAAGAACTTCGGATGAAAACTTGTGGTGATTTTCCATAGTGGATTCAACTGGAAGCTAGAGTTCTTCCGACTGGACTAGTCCTCACAAGAGGGAAACCAGTATACATCCTTATGTTTGTGTTTGCTCTCTACTCTCTACTTTTTATTTACATATCTGTGATATATTATTTATGATCTTGTTACTAACATTTTTAAATAGCTAATTTCCGCTGCCTACTCTATTCACCCCCCTCTAGAGTATTGCGCTTTACAACTCGTTCCTACAATCGGTCCTACAGACTCCACAGTTGAAATCTTTTTCTGGTCCACAGAGATTCCATGCTCCGTCACAACATGACCCAAGAACTCTACCTGGTCCAAGAAGAACTCACACTTCGACAGCTTCCCATATAGCTGTACCTTCCTCAGAATCTCTAGTATGGTTCGTAGATGCTCTTTGTGCTCCTCAGGTGTCTTCGAGTATACTAAAATATCATCGATGAAGACCACCATGAACTTGTCAAGGTATTGATGGAATACCTTGTTCATCAAGTTCATAAACACTACTGGGCGTTGGTCAACCCAAATGGCATCACAGTAAACTCATACTGGCCGTATCGAGTCCGAAAAGTCGTCTTTGGAATATCTTCCCTCTTAACCTTTAGCTGGTGATACCCGGATCTCAAATCTATCTTCGAGAATACCTTTGTGCCGCTCAACTGATCGAATAAGTCATCAATCCTTGGCAACGGGTATTTGTTCTTGATAGTGAGGTTGTTAAGTACCCTGTAATCGATACACATACGTATCGTATCGTCCTTCTTTGGCACAAACAGAACTGGTGTCACCCTCATTTTCCGTATTTCGTATTATACCCGTATTTTGATTTTGCGTATATTTTCAATTTTGCCTAACTTGCGGTATTTCGATATTTCCCGTATTTTCGTATTCGGATTTTGGTTCGGCTTTTCGGGTTTTCGGTTTTGGTTCGGTTGGTTTAATATGGCTTGGTTTGGTTTGTAGGAATGAGAACACCTTTAGCTATCTTGCACCCTCAAGAACACCACAACAACCCCCATTAAATCCCACCAACTTTTTCTCTCTCTCCATAACTTTTATTTACTTCTTCTTCTTCTTCCTCCTACCACCACCAACACCCACACCATAGGCAAGTTGCATCTTGCCATTTAATGAGGACCCATTTTAATTGACCTTTAGTTAGACTAGAGCTCTAGGACCAATGTTAGAGCTTGGCATTTTGGGTTTTGAAGCTTGGATTTCCCTAGATCTAGACTTTGTTCATTTTCGGATTTCTTTAGATTTGATCTATTAAACTTGATTTTTGGTTGGTTTTATTGTTCCATGTTGTAGAGGGTGAAATTTTACCCAAGTTAGAGCCTTGGAAGTCCGGATTTGGAGCTTGGATGGCCGACTTATGGTGTTCCAAAGTTTTGGAACCCATGGGTTCTCTCCTCGGCTCGAGGAGGAAGACGACCTCCAGGCGCGCCTCCTTGGCCGATCGCGCCTACTTTCCTGGCAGCACGCTGTTTAGCGCTGCGCGCCTCCTGGCCGATCGCGCCTACTTTCCTGGCCGCGCGCTGTTTAGCGCTGCGCGCCTCCTGGCCGATCGCGCCTACCTTCCTGGCCGGGCGCTCTTTAGCGCAGCGCGCCTCTTTTGGCCGCGCACTGTTTAGCGCTGCGCGCCTCCTTGCGGGCCACGCTGTTTAGCGCCTGGCCCGATTGCGCCTGCTCCCCTGACTAGGCGCGCTTTGCTGGCCCCACCTAGGCGCACTTTGACCCTTGGATCCTAGGCGCACTTTGCTGGCTCGACCCAGGCGCACTCCAGTGCATCTCAACCTGACTAGGCGCACTTTTGCGCGTGGCCCATCCTAGGCGCACTTTGACCCCTTAAACCCTAGGCGCACTCTGGTGTGCCGCCTCCCTAGGCGCACTCTGGTATGCCGCCTCCCTAGGCGCACTCTAGTGTGCTGCCACCCCAGGCGCACTCTAGTGTGCTGCCACCCTAGGCGCACTCTGGTGTGCTGCCTCAACCAGGCGCACTCTAGTGTGCTGCCACCAGGCGCACTCTAGTGTGCTTGTTCCCTGGCATACCCTAGTTCACCTACACCCCTAGTGCCTTAGTGCCTGCTTAAACTTGGTTTTCTTTTGATATGATTGGAGCTTTTTTTTTGAGATTTTGATTGCTCACATGCACAACTTGACTAGGCCCAACACGTCTTGGCACGGACTTTTGGGATTTTGTTTCTTGTTATCCTCCTTGGTTTGGCAGTTAATTGAAACGGAAATCTTGTAACTTGTGACTGAGCATGATCAACTTGTAACCTGATTACTTGGTAGTGACCCATGGGGTGCACTCTCGACTTGTAACCTGATAACTTGGTAGTGACCCGAAGAGGGTGCACTCTTGACTGGTAACCTGACTTACTTGACACCGTGGGTGGTTCTTCTTGCTTGCTTGTTAAATCCACTTGTCCAGTCTTGCATCATGTCTAGGATGGGACTCCTGAGTACCACGGTCAGGAGCACCCACTAAAATGGATTAAGGATAAAAACTAGAATAACACAGTAGTCATGACGAGATTGACACAGCTACAGGCAATCCCGTTACCTGGGCGCTTCTTGGGATCTGTAGCCTGCCGTCGAGTAGGGCACATTTCCAGCGCACTGTTGCGTGTTGCACCTCTAAGTCACCTAAGGGTACATGCGTCTCCTGGACGATGTACCCACCTGAATTCAACCCTTAACTTTCGACCTGGGTAGCCTGGATGGTCTGCAGGGCTTGTGGCTGTGGAACAATCTCACTGCATCTTGTTAGTAATTAGGCCTGTGATAATCCTAGTTAGTTAAAGTAGTAAGCCGTAGGACCTGTTTGGCCGTGATTGATTGTATGAGGTATAACCAATCTAGTTCTGTCTTGATCCAATGCAAGGTTAATTTCTGTCTTGATTTCTTACGTTATGATCTTGCCGATAAATGGTGAGAATTCCAAGTTCTGCTCAGACGAAGGGTTATAACCCCGGTCCTTGTTTGGTTTAAGGGTTGTAACCCGGCTATCTGAATGGTCCCATGGTTGCCTCATCGTATATCACCCCGTCATGCTTTCTCTTTTAGATTTCTGTCTTTTATTATGCCATATTATATTTTGCGCTGATTTGCTGGTTTTGTTCTTATTTCTTGGCCCCTTTGTGGCACTTGCTCTTCTGGGGTTTGACCCAGCTGGTTTTGTATGGCCAGATTTCGGAGCAGCTCCAGAGGATCTACCGCGTCTCCAGCCAGATGGTGGCCACTAGAAGGACGCCAGGCCAAGAGTGGGTTTTCCCTTTTTGTTTCGCCCGCTTTATTGTAAATTTATTCTTTTGAGGCGTTTAGCCGACGAGCACCTGTTAGCTCGATGCATTTACTTACTGTCTGCCTACGGGCTGTATACATAATTGACAAATCCTAGGGTTGATCATGTAATGACTAAACTCTTACTAGTCCTAACATTTTGTAAAGACTAGCTTCATGATCAGCTGAATATGTAATATTTGGGACGCCTTACTATTGTATATTTAATGATCATACATCTTGTGATATCTACTTACTTGCTTGTGATTGAGACACTAGGTTTGTTCATGACCATAAGAGACTGTTGGCTTGTAGTAAACCCCCATATATCTAGACAGCCGTGACCGTATATCGAGGTGGTTCCCACTTCAGTATACGTAGCTGGCTATGTCTGCCTCCGCTCTCCAGTATTCTGGTTCTGGGGCGTGACATGGTTTAAGTGGTGGCCCATGCAGGTCTTGTAAATCAAGATGTGTGGGGGTTGCCAGATAGATGTCTCAATCAGTATTCGTTCTTGATTTCTGTTCGTATCCTCTGAATCCCTGGATTCTTGCCCTGATCCTGTGCTTATATCGTTGATCTGCCCTGGTCCTTTCCTTATTGTTCCCTGTGTCGTCTTCTTCAGCGGCGCTGTACCCGGTCCTACCGATCGTAGAGGTTGAGCACTTCCTGTGGGTCAGCAGCAACCCGGAGATCAAGCCCAGCATTCCGGGGTGGCTTCCAGAGTTGTGCCAACTGGAGGAGAATCACCAGTTCGGCCCGTCAAGCCCGCAGAGCCAGATGATGGTACTCTAGTAGGCCTTATCAGAACCTTGATAGCTTCCCAGGATCGTCGGAGTGATGCTCTGCACCAGACAGTTCAAGATGCTTTGGCCAGAGGCGGTCATCCAGGGAACCAGGCGGCTAACAGTTTCAAGAGATTGAACCCTCCTTTCTTCGACGGCACCGAGGATGCGGTTGCCGCGGACGCATGGCTTCAGGATACTGAGATGATTCTAGAAGCAGCCAGGACCCCTGAGAATGAGAAGGTGGCAGTGGTGCGCCTGCAGTTGTTAGATCTTGCCCGTAGCTGGTGGGCAGCGCAGGCCGAAGGAATAGTGGCCCCTATTTCATGGGCAATATTTCGGGAGAGATTCCAGACGAAGTACTTTGATGCTGTGGCTCGGTACGACCTGCAGACCAGGTTTACCAACTTGAAGCAAGGAGGCAGGACGGTCGATGGCTATGCGACCGAGTTTTCTAGGCTGAGTAGGTTCGCCCCCACCTTGGTGGCAACCGAGTATGATAGAGCCCAGCGGTTCCAGCAGGGACTGCATCTGGAGATCTTGTTAGCAGTTGAGCAGTTTGAGCACCAGACGTTCGATGCTGTTTTGAAGGCGGCTAGGAGGCATGAGTATACCTCCCAGAGGATTGTGGATAGGACCGGAGGTAGGAAGCGGTCCCATAGTCAGATGCACCAGTCATCAGCTCCAGCCCCGGCAGCTAGGGGAATAACCATTGGAACTCCGAGGCGGGCGGCCTCAGTGACGTCGGTTCAGCATTCGACCCCGACGTACCCGCAGCAGCAGAAGCAGAAGCAGACTTTCGCGATAGGATGTTCTCATTGCGGAAAGCCAGGGCACGTGGTGGCAGATTGTAGCAGGGCGCAGGGATTGTGCCTGGCTTGTGGAGCAGCAGATCATCGGATTGGGGCTTGCCCGAATAGAGGTGGTTCATCCGCATCCAACCCTTCTAGCTCTTCGATGAGAGGACCGGCCCCAGCGCCAGTTCAGCAGCAACAGTATCAGTCTTCGAGACCCTTGCCGCCTCAGTCTCAAGTATTCCAGCAGCAGCACCCCCAGCAGTATGCGCAAGCTCAAGCGCAGATCCAGAACAGGCAGAGAGGTTTCCAGCAGAGGGGACCAGCAGCCAGAGGTCAAGGTCAGGCCATGATGATGGCCACGGAAGAGGAAGTTGCACCAGGTGAGGTTGTGGCAGGTACTATTCTCGTCAACTCCTTTCCAGCTTCAGTATTATTTGATTCTGGTGCTTCGCATTCATTCATGTCTGCACGATTCGCGACACGGATAGGATTGGAGCCCGAGTCATTATCAGTGAGGCTCAATATACTTACTGGTAATGGTCTTGTGGGGGTAGATCGAGTGTTTTCCTCGTGTCGGATCGTAGTTAGCGGTAGAGAGTTCCCCGCTAGATTCATAGAGTTTCCTATGGCAGACTATGATGTAGTCCTAGGCATGGATTGGTTGAGGAACCATTATGCTAAGATAGACTGCCATGTTGGCAGAGTTGTCTTTAGTATTCTCGGAGAGCCAGAGTTTTCATTTTCAAGAGGCACAGTAGAGCCATCTCCTCCAGTGTTGCGGATGGCAGTAGCAGCAGTGCAGTTGCCCCGGATAGTTGAAGAGTTTCCAGATGTCTTCCCAGAGGAACTTCCAGGAGTGCCGCCAGAGCGGGAGATCGAGTTCACAATAGACTTGATTCCCGGGACAGCACCGGTATCAGAGCGAGTCTACAGGATGGCGCCTTCAGAATTGGAGATTTTGTACAAGATGATTGAAGAACTGAGGACCAAGGGATTCATCCGTGCTAGTGGATCGCCTTGGGGAGCCCCGATGCTTCTTGTGAAGAAGAAGGATGGTACGTCTAGGCTATGTGTAGATTATCGTACCTTGAATTCAGTGACAATTAAGAACAAGTACCCTCTTCCGAGGATAGATGACTTGTTTGATCAACTCAGAGGGGCTTCAGTTTTCTCGAAGATAGACTTGCGGTCAGAATACCACCAGATCAGAGTCAGAGAGCAGGACATCCCGAAGACGGCGTTCAGATCGAGGTATGGGCATTGGGAGTTTCTAGTTATGCCCTTTGGAGCGACCAATGCGCCGGCAGTATTCATGGATCTCAAGAATCGCATTTTCATGCCTTACTTGGATCAGTTTGTGATAGTGTTCCTAGATGACATCCTGGTCTACAGCAAGAGTGAAGCAGAGCACGAGCAGCATCTCAGAGTTGTCCTTCAGATGCTCAGGGAGCATAAGTTGTATGCCAAGTTTAGTAAATGCGAGTTCTGGCTCGATCGCATTTCATACCTGGGTCATATCATTACCCGTGGAGGAGTGGAAGTGGATCCTCAGAAGGTTGTGGCTATAGAGTCATGGCCGGTACCTAGCTCAGTGGCAGAGGTTCGTAGTTTTCTTGGATTGGCCGGCTATTATCGGCGGTTTGTTTCAGATTTTACAAGGATTTCAGCGCCGATGACCCAGTTGACCCGCAAGGATGTGCCGTTTGTTTGGACAGCAGAGTGTCAGGAATCATTTGAGAAGTTGAAGCGAGGTTTGATTACGGCTCCCATCCTCACCCTTCCAGATGGGACCGGAGGATTCTCAGTTTATTGCGACGCTTCAGGCAGAGGATTGGGATGTGTTCTGATGCAGCATGGGAAGGTAATAGCTTATGCATCGCGACAACTTCGTAATCATGAGAAGAATTACCCGACCCACGACTTAGAATTGGCAGCGGTAGTGTTTGCTTTGAAATTATGGAGACACTACTTGTACGGAGATAGAGTGGAAATCTTCACTGATCACAAGAGCCTGAAGTATGTTTTCACCCAGAAGGACCTTAACATGCGGCAGAGAAGATGGCTCGAGCTGCTGGTGGACTACGAGGTGGATTTACAGTATCATCCAGGGAAGGCCAATGTGGTAGCAGATGCATTAAGCAGGAAAGCCGGAGTTTATTTCCTGACAGCACAACCAGAGTTATTGGCAGACCTTCAGAAGATGGGAATTGAAGTAGTTCTTCCAACCAGTGTGGCATTGATGGCCAGTCTACAGGTTCAGTCCAGCATAGTTGAAAGGATCCGGACAGCACAGTCATCAGATTCTAAGCTTCAGCGGCTCAGAACAGAGTGTAAGGCAGGAAAAAGGCCAGAGTTAAGCATTCATGAAGATGGTACACTTAGGCATGGTAAGCGTCTTTGTGTACCCAGTGGAGATATCAGACAGGAAGTTATGGCAGAGGCTCACAGTTCGCAGTATTCTATTCATCCCGGTGGTACGAAGATGTACAGAGATATTGGTCAACACTTTTGGTGGAATGACATGAAGAGGAAGATAGCCCGGTATGTCTCTCGATGTTTGGTTTGCCAACAAGTTAAAGCTGAACATCAGAGGCCAGCTGGACTTCTCCAACCTTTACCGATCCCAGAATGGAAATGGGAACACATTACCATGGATTTCGTGACTGGATTACCCAGGTCTCCGGCTGGCAGAGATGCTATCTGGGTTATTGTGGACAGGCTTACCAAGGTAGCGCATTTTCTTCCATTTAGAGTTGGTCAGTCAACGGCACAGCTAGCAGAGATGTATCTCAGGCAGATTGTCAGGCTTCATGGTGTGCCAGTCAGCATTACCTCGGACAGGGATTCAAGATTCACATCTCACTTTTGGCGCAGCTTGCAGAAGAGTTTGGGGACTCATCTTCAGTTCAGTTCAGCATATCATCCGCAGACAGATGGTCAGTCAGAGCGCACAATCCAAACCCTTGAAGATATGTTGAGATCATGTACCCTTGACTTCGGTGGTTCGTGGGAGGATCACCTGCACCTGGTGGAGTTTTCGTACAATAATAGTTTTCAGGCCAGTATCCAGATGGCACCCTTCGAGGCTCTCTACGGCAGAAAGTGTAGATCCCCGCTAGCATGGGATGATGTTGGAGAGAGGCAAATGCTCGGTCCAGATATGATTGCTCAGACAGTTGAAGTGGTCAGGAAGGTCAGAGATCATCTTCGAGTTGCTCAAGATCGCCAGCGTCATTGGGCTGATGCTCATCGACGTCCCTTAGAATTTGCTGTCGACGACCATGTATTCCTTAGGATCTCGCCTAACCGTGGCGTCATTCGTTTCGGCGTGCGGGGAAAGCTTAGTCCTAGGTATATAGGGCCGTTCGATATTCTAGAGCGAGTAGGAGATGTGTCCTATCGTCTCGCTCTTCCGCCGTCGTTAAGTGAGGTACATGATGTATTCCATGTGTCCCAGTTACGACGGTATATTTCGGACCCGGGCCATATCCTAGATCATTCGGAATTGGTTGTTGGTACCAACCTTTCATATGAGGAGAGGCCCGTGTCTATTTTGGACCGGAGGGAAAAGATACTCAAGAACAAGACTATTAAATTGGTCCGTGTTGCTTGGGGTCATCACTCTCTAGGTGAGTCAACGTGGGAGCGTGAGGACGACATCCGATCGCGATATCCCTATCTGTTTGGCTCGTGAGGTATAATGTCTTTCTTATGCCTTACGCCTTCCCTTCCTTGCTTGCGTTGCATGATTGTATGATTGAACTGCTTAGTGTAGCTTGCCTGTGATTAGTGTAGCTTGTCGTGGCAATCTCTAGCTCCTTGATTAAATTCCGAGGACGGAATTCTTTTAAGGTGGGTAGAGTTGTCACCCTCATTTTCCGTATTTCGTATTATGCCCGTATTTTGATTTTGCGTATATTTGCAATTTTGCCTAACTTGCGGTATTTCGATATTTCCCGTATTTTCGTATTCGGATTTTGGTTCGGCTTTTCGGGTTTTCGGTTTTGGTTCGGTTGGTTTAATATGGCTTGGTTTGGTTTGTAGGAATGAGAACACCTTTAGCTATCTTGCACCCTCAAGAACACCACAACAACCCCCATTAAATCCCACCAACTTTTTCTCTCTCTCCATAACTTTCATTTACTTCTTCTTCTTCTTCCTCCTACCACCACCAACACCCACACCATAGGCAAGTTGCATCTTGCCATTTAATGAGGACCCATTTTAATTGACCTTTAGTTAGACTAGAGCTCTAGGACCAATGTTAGAGCTTGGCATTTTGGGTTTTGAAGCTTGGATTTCCCTAGATCTAGACTTTGTTCATTTTCGGATTTCTTTAGATTTGATCTATTAAACTTGATTTTTGGTTGGTTTTATTGTTCCCATGTTGTAGAGGGTGAAATTTTACCCAAGTTAGAGCCTTGGAAGTCCGGATTTGGAGCTTGGATGGCCGACTTATGGTGTTCCAAAGTTTTGGAACCCATGGGTTCTCTCCTCGGCTCGAGGAGGAAGACGACCTCCAGGCGCGCCTCCTTGGCCGATCGCGCCTACTTTCCTGGCCGTACGCTGTTTAGCGCTGCGCGCCTCCTGGCCGATCGCGCCTACTTTCCTGGCCGCGCGCTGTTTAGCGCTGCGCGCCTCCTGGCCGATCGCGCCTACCTTCCTGGCCGGGCGCTCTTTAGCGCAGCGCGCCTCTTTTGGCCGCGCGCTGTTTAGCGCTGCGCGCCTCCTTGCGGGCCACGCTGTTTAGTGCCTGGCCCGATTGCGCCTGCTCCCCTGACTAGGTGCGCTTTGCTGGCCCCACCTAGGCGCACTTTGACCCTTGGATCCTAGGCGCGCTTTGCTGGCTCGACCCAGGCGCACTCCAGTGTATCTCAACCTGACTAGGCGCACTTTTGCGCGTGGCCCATCCTAGGCGCACTTTGACCCCTTAAACCCTAGGCGCACTCTGGTGTGCCGCCTTCTTAGGCGCACTCTGGTGTGCCGCCTCCCTAGGCGCACTCTAGTGTGCTGCCACCCCAGGCGCACTCTAGTGTGCTGCCACCCTAGGCGCACTCTGGTGTGCTGCCTCAACCAGGCGCACTCTAGTGTGCTGCCACCAGGCGCACTCTAGTGTGCTTGTTCCCTGGCATACCCTAGTTCACCTACACCCCTAGTGCCTTAGTGCCTGCTTATAACTTGGTTTTCTTTTGATATGATTGGAGCTTTTTTTTTTGAGATTTTGATTGCTCACATGCACAACTTGACTAGGCCCAACACGTCTTGGCACGGACTTTTGGGATTTTGTTTCTTGTTATCCTCCTTGGTTTGGCAGTTAATTGAAACGGAAATCTTGTAACTTGTGACTGAGCATGATCAACTTGTAACCTGATTACTTGGTAGTGACCCATGGGGTGCACTCTCGACTTGTAACCTGATAACTTGGTAGTGACCCGAAGAGGGTGCACTCTTGACTGGTAACCTGACTTGCTTGACACCGTGGGTGGTTCTTCTTGCTTGCTTGTTAAATCCACTTGTCCAGTCTTGCATCATGTCTAGGATGGGACTCCTGAGTACCACGGTCAGGAGCACCCACTAAAATGGATTAAGGATAAAAATTAGAATAACACAGTAGTCATGACGAGATTGACACAGCTACAGGCAATCCCGTTACCTGGGCGCTTCTTGGGATCTGTAGCCTACCGTCGAGTAGGGCACATTTCCAGCGCACTGTTGCGTGTTGCACCTCTAAGTCACCTAAGGGTACATGCATCTCCTGGACGATGTACCCACCTGAATTCAACCCTTAACTTTCGACCTGGGTAGCCTGGATGGTCTGCAGGGCTTGTGGCTGTGGAACAATCTCACTGCATCTTGTTAGTAATTAGGCCTGTGATAATCCTAGTTAGTTAAAGTAGTAAGCCGTAGGACCTGTTTGGCCGTGATTGATTGTATGAGGTATAACCAATCTAGTTCTGTCTTGATCCAATTCAAGGTTAATTTCTGTCTTGATTTCTTACGTTATGATCTTGCCGATAAATGGTGAGAATTCCAAGTTCTGCTCAGACGAAGGGTTATAACCCCGGTCCTTGTTTGGTTTAAGGGTTGTAACCCGGCTATCTGAATGGTCCCATGGTTGTCTCGTCGTATATCACCCCGTCATGCTTTCTCTTTTAGATTTCTGTCTTTTATTATGCCATATTATATTTTGCACTGATTTGCTGGTTTTGTTCTTATTTCTTGGCCCCTTTGTGGCACTTGCTCTTCTGGGGTTTGACCCAGCTGGTTTTGTATGGCCAGATTTCGGAGCAGCTCCAGAGGATCTACCGCGTCTCCAGCCAGATGGTGGCCACTAGAAGGACGCCAGGCCAAGAGTGGGTTTTCCCTTTTTGTTTCGCCCACTTTATTGTAAATTTATTCTTTTGAGGCGTTTAGCCGACGAGCACCTGTTAGCTCGATGCATTTACTTACTGTCTGCCTACGGGCTGTATACATGATTGACAAATCCTAGGGTTGATCATGTAATGACTAAACTCTTGCTAGTCCTAACATTTTGTAAAGACTAGCTTCATGATCAGCTGAATATGTAATGTTTGGGACGCCTTACTATTGTATATTTAATGATCATACATCTTGTGATATCTACTTACTTGCTTGTGATTGAGATACTAGGTTTGTTCATGACCATAAGAGACTGTTGGCTTGTAGTAAACCCCCATATATCTAGACAGCCGTGACCGTATATCGAGGTGGTTCCCACTTCAGTATACGTAGCTGGCTATGTCTGCCTCCGCTCTCCAGTATTCTGGTTCTGGGGCGTGACAACTGGCGCTCCCCACGGCGAAGAACTGGATCTGATAAATCTTTTGTCCTACAGCTCGTTGACTTGCTTCTTCAGCTCCACCAATTCGCTGTTGTTGACTCTACAGACGTGCTATGAAATAGGTTCAATGCCCGGCACCAAGTCTATAGAGAACTCAACATCCTTGTTTGGCGGTATCCCAGGCAACTCCTCGGGAATGACATCCAAGAACTCAGCTACAAAGGATGTGGCAATTCCTGCTCCGCTAACAAGGCTCCACAGAATCCAGTCTCCAGCTCCGCTGCTCCTATAGCAAACTCTATCTCTGGCTCTCCCGGCGACCTAAACAGAACTCTACATCCTCTACAGTCTATACTAGTATGGTGCCTGCTCAACAAATCCATACCGAGTACCATATTGTACCTCGAAAGTGGCATTACGAGCAAGCATACACTCAAGTCCCGGCCTCCTAATATAACTCTCCATCCCTTGCAAATATTATTAACCAGGATAATACCTCCCCCGGTCATAATCTTGCAAGTCCTACCCGAAAATTCAGCAATGATGTTGTGTCTAAGAGCGAAAGAGACAGACATAAAACTGTGCGTAGCACCGAAATCAAACAAGGCAAAAGCAGAAAAGGATTCGAGAAGAACATAACCTGCCACAACATCTGCTACTGGCTCCATCTCCTCAGCTGCTAGTACAAAAGCTCTGCCCTGCTGTGCTCCCCTCTGGTGCTGGACATAACGATGATGTTGCGTCTGAAGTAGCTGACCCTTCTGCTGAACTACGGGTCCCACCGGTGCTCTTTTCTGGCCTCCCTTGGCTGCTCGAGCAGGGCAACCCTTCAGCTGGTGATTGGTCACTCCACAGAATAAGCAAGCGCCCAATCTCCTCCTACAGATATCTCGGTTGTGCCCCTGCTTCCCACAGAAGGCACACTAAAAGACCTATCTCTGCCCCTGCTACTGTTGGCCACGTACTGGTGCCTGGTGCTGATATAACCGAGGCTGCTACTGGAACTACCTCTGCTGCTGCTACTGCTGAATGTGGGGACACTTTGTCAGTCCCGTACTAGAAGTGGCTCCAAATGTATCACTTCTCCTCTTCGGCTTGAGGCCGAAGTCCTCATCTGCTATCTGCACCTCCATCAGGATCTGGTCGAAAGTCGCATATTAACGTGTACGAACTGTATGAATCAAACCCCTCCTAAATTTGTGGGCCTTATCCCCCTCGTCGTGGACCATCCCTGGGGCAAACCGGGTAAGGCGAAAGAACTCCGTCGCGTACTCGTCCACCTACGAGTTCTCCTGCACTAGTCCCACGAACTGGCCCTCCAAAGCGGTAAGAGCTACGTCGGGGAAGAACTTCTCCTTAAAGAGCCTCCGGAAGTTCTCCTATTTCAAACCCCTTACCGATGCACGAGGATTCGTATGAAACTACGTCAAGGCGATGTCGAAAAACTGACACGCCACAGCTGTGACCCATAATCCCCTAGGAGTCTCTGCTAACTCCAAGCTCTGCTGCACGTCCTCCAACCAATCGTCTTCATAGAGGATGCCCTCAGTCCCCTTGAACTCCCTGGGGTTCATCTTCCTAAAGTCTAACACTGTCCCAGGCCTAGCCTGATGCTGATGTGGCTGCTGGCCGGGGGTGCCCTGAACTGATCCTGGGGCTACCTTCTCTACCGCTGCCAGTGCCAACTGATGAGCATTGTCCATGCTCTGCCTCAGTACCTCGGTCTGGCGGTATGATGCATCAGCCTGACTCTACGATGCCGCTGCCTGGGCTTGCTATGACTCCATCATCTGCTGTAGGAGTGCGAACATCTGAAGTGTGTCAATCGGTACCGGAGGTGGTGGCGTTAGTGTCTCCAGTATGACGATAGAAGGCCTCTGGGATGGAGATAGAAGACCTCTGGGTGCTGCTGCCACTGCCTCCTGAACGGTAGGGATAACAGGGACAGTCTCCTAGACTGCCTCTCCTACTGGATCAGACCTCTCTAGCATGGCACTGGATCCAGCTGCCTGAGCTCGAGTCACTGTAATCCTGAAGATGAATTGAAACTAAAAGATCAATATGGCACAAGATAAGATATTATCAAAGAAGGACAATTAAATTCAAATGCAGAAAGAGTTGTCTTGATAATCGAAAGATCAAAAAATTTCCTAAAATGTGATTGAGTAAACTTCTATAATAATAACCTAGAACCTATATCCTAACTACAAGCTCGTAATCAATACTCTAAGTCGAGTACCATTACGAATCTGACTTGCATGGGCCACTACAAGAATGTGTCACGACCCACACCCTGCGTAGGGGCACGAGCATGTGGGTACGTCCAGCCTACGCCGCAGAATCGACGGTAGAATGCTGTATAATTCTCCTAGAAAGTATAGCATCTAGACACAATATAAATGTACCTGTCATCTCTGCACGGAGGTATATAAACTCAACTCAATCACACAGACATCTAGGAAAGATAGGCATGAATATCATATAAATATGATGGAAATATAAGTACGAAAATAGAATGCAAAGTCACAACAAAGTAGTCAAAAACACAACATAAGGTCCCAAAACACAAATATAGTATAAGTCTCGTAAACTAGCTGGCTCGCAGTCCAGACAAACCTAACTAGAAGGTCCAGATAGGTAAAATATCATCTATGGGCTCTAGGGGTAACAGCTGATCATAATCTCCATCCTGCCGTAATAGGTAGAGCAATCAGCATCTAAGTCTTCTGTAAACATCAACGGTTATCCTGTCTGGAAAATGAGCAAGTACAAACTACCAACAATAGTTCTATAGTATTGACAAATGCTGTAAGAGACAATCACAATGGAATACAAGATGAATATATCAAGATGGAATTATAACAGGATATGTAAAACAGGAAATCATGTCAGGGTGTATCATGTAGGAAAGTAGAACTGAATAGAAATAAATATCTGAATGCAATACATATAAATAGTGCCTCGAGTGTTATATATATCATTATGTGATCGGTATGGGTTAAGATCAAGCTGTTCCATATGACCGGCTACAAGTACGTACGGGAACTCGGCCCGGCCAAAATAAAAAGCTATAGAACAAGTAGTAACATGTCAGGCTACACCGTACGTGCGGTGAGGGTGGAGCTATGAAACAAATAGTAACTCAAGGTGGACATTGATCACATAACCTATAATACTCCCCATCCCCGAATAGTATACGGATCCGGACATAGCACGTCATGGAACGAGATTTTCTAAGAAGGTAGCTACTCATTCTCAGGAATCGGTATCAATACAAGTACAAAGACAAGATCGAGCAAGTACCAGTATTCCAAGAAAATCCAGGAATGACATCTAATGACTGGAATCCGGTATATACTAGTCTGTGCACCCTCGTGTCGAGAATCAAGTAAAACACTATAACTGAATCGGATACAAAAGATATCAAGATAAAGAACTACTATCAGAGAATGTACTCGCCTGCTGTCCTGAGCTGTCAAGTAAGGTCGATGCTCAGAGTAAACTCACAGACCTAGAGATAAGATATTATAAGCTAATTAGGGTTTGACGATGTTTAAGCATGATTTCTAATGTATGATATGCAATATAGGTCAAACTCAGTCAAACTAGGTCACATCAAGTCAAACTAGGTCAAACTACGTCACATTAGGTCATACTAGGTCACAGGAAGTCAAACCAAGTCAAACTAGGTCAAACTGAGTCAAAGGTTGACTTACAGTTAACTTTTGGTCAACTCTAGTCAACTCTGGTCAACTCTAGGTCAACTCTAGGTCAACTCTAGGTCAAACTAGTCTAATGTTGACTAACAGTTTACTTTTGGTCAACTCTAGTCAAGTCCGGTCAAGTTCTAGTCACTTTTAGGCTAAGTTTGACTTTCGGTTGACTTTTGGTCAAAACGGTCAACCGAGGTCAAAACTAGTCTAAGAGCACTAATCCTAACCATTACCAACCAAGACACCTTAATTCTAACCATATCTTAACACCTTAAACTCATACCTTAGTTATAGGTAATTACCTTAACCTATACCCTATTACCTTACCAAGATAAACTCTCTACCAAGCCTCTACCTTAGTTTCTAGGTACCCCTCTACCTTAACATGGTATCCTAGTACCATACCCTCGTATCTCGATACCATATCTTGGTATCTTGATACCCTAACACATTATCTACTAATATTCTAACTTCCAATTTAACCTCTCATTCTATACTAACTTACCTTACTAACATACCACTACATTATTCAAACTTACATACACACAAGACATGAATCAAAGGGGCTGGTATATGGAAATGGGGACTGAATGAAGTGATATGGGACTGTGAAGTATGGATGAATTGGAAGGTGAAATAGATTTAAGTAGGGGATGAATTTGAGGTATGGATGAATGAATGAAGGAAATGATTTATGGACAGTTTTGAAAGACTGTGAATGGACTGTTTTGAATTTGTGAAATGAAGTGAATGGATGTATGGATATAGAGATGGAATGGGCTGATATGTAAGAATGATATTTGAGTGAATGATATGGATGAATGGAGATGAAATAGAATGAAAAGTGATTGAATGGAATGTATAGACTGATTGTAATGGACTGAATTTGAAATGGGAAAGTATGGAGAATAGGGACTGAATGTATTAGATTTATAGCCTGCTATAGGACTGTCAAATAGGACTGAAATTAGGTGGAAATGGGGGGCTGATATATGGTACTGAATATGATGTTTTGGTGAAGTGGATTGATGGATTGTTAATGGATAAATGGGACTGAAATTTACTGAATGAGGGGGGGGGCTGAATTTGTATTGGAAATGGATAAATGTTGGACTAAATATGCATCTACACAGCCGAGGCAAAACAGGGCAGTAAGTGCCCTGCTGCTGCTGCATCATGCAGCGAGAGCTGCAACTCTCAGTGAGGAGGTTGCAATCCCCTGTGGGACTGCTGCTGTTTGTCCCTCTTACTCCTGCTGTTGCTATTGTACTAATGGGATGGATGAATGTAAAAGGTTATGTGGACTGGTATTTGATAGCAGTGGGGACTGAAATAAACATGCTGCCATTTGATCCCCCCTTCTTCTCATACTTTCTCAAAACCGCTATATATATATATATATATATATATATATATATATATATATATATATATATATATATATATATATATATATATATATATATATATATCACTCTCTATATACCCCATTTTCAATCTACCTCTCAACAATCACAACTACAACACTACAACAATCTAAACTAAGAATTTAAAAGAAATAACAACTAAACAGTCCATATATATAAACACTAAACACACATAGACATATTAAATAGGATACCAAGAGGCTAAACTACCATGATACTAACATGGTTTTCTATATGAAACTTGCTCTAACCATCCTAATTAGCATTAATACACCCTCTAACAACCAAAAAACTGAAATTAGAATATAAATAATCCTATTAGGCAATAAACCAAACACATGGGGTGTCCTATTTGAGATATTTACACTAGGACACAAGACACAATCCCAACTTTTTCTAGAGGGCTCCAAATGGTCTCAAATTTGAATCTAAAGGGGACACATGCATGAGGATGGATCCTACAGATTGAAAACTAATTTATATGCAAAGAGAATCGATTTAGAGGATGGATTTTACCTATTGGGAGTGGAATACCAATGAAATCCTTTAGGACACAGCTCCGATACGAAGATCCCTCAAAGTGGACACTCCTCTTTGCACTTCTCTTCCAATCCTTGGTAGCACCCTTTTCTTGAAGAATGGAAATGATTGATGGAAGATTTGGTGAAGGATTGACTTGATTTGGAGATAAAATCAATGCAAAAGCTCCAAATGAGGGAAGAACACTTGAGAGCTCCAAAAAGAGGCAAGTTCAAAAGAGGGAATGAAACTAATGCCTCCCTTAAGTGGCCGGCCATATAGGGCATATTAGGGTTAGGTTGAAGTGTCCCAAACACCCCTCTCAAGTCTCAAATGTTTAGGTCTAGCCTAGGTTCAAGGTTGAGATCAATCAGATCTAGTTTAAGTCTCTAATCAACTAATCTAATAAAGGGGAAATAGACTAGTCTAACCAATCTAATTTGTGGAACATGTGGGCCACGTCTAACTTAACTTAGGTCCCTTCTAGAGACTAAGCTACCCGAGTCGCTATAACAAGTAGGAACGAGACGAAACTCGAACCCTACTAAACAAATCATATAAAATAATTAATAAAATTATAAAATTCCAAAAATGTTGAAAAATCAAAAATGACCAAAATACCCTAAATTTTGAAAACTGGAGTTGACAGGAGTCCACAACATATTCCATGTTTCTGAGCTGAGGAGGTACATTCCAGACCCCAGTCACATTTTGGATTACTCAGAGCTAGAGGTTGGACCTAGCCTCACCTAATCGGAGCAGCCCATGGAGATACTGGATCGAAGGAAGAAGAGGTTGAGAAACACTGTTATACCCTTGGTCCGGTTTGCATGGAGGCACCACTCTCTGGGAGAGTTAACTTGGGAGAGATAAGATAAGATGAGGAAGGAATATCCTTACCTTTTTAGGTATGATTGTTTGTACCATACCTTTGGAAATTTCGAGGACGAAACTTTTCAAGGAGGGAAGTTTTGTAACTCTTTAATTTTTATTATATTTCAAGTTGATTTATTTTTAAGTTGTTGAAATAATAATAATGCTATTATTTTGATAATTCAATTAGTATTTAGAATTTTCTGGATTTAGACTAAGCAGCATGTGATTATTGAGATGGTTAGCCAATTTACTAATAGAAATGTCTAAAGTTAGTTAAAGGATGAAACTAGTTAATTAGATAGCCCAGATTAATTATCCACTTATTCCTGGGCCTATGGCTTGGGACCAAGCCTATAAATACCCTATTCATTTTATTCCCACCAATATTTTCCAAGCCCAACCCATTTTTCTTTACATCGAAACCCAAACTCAAGCCCGGAAACCCATTCCTATTAAGTAACTCCCAACTTGTTATATTTCGTAACTCTCAACCTTTTACATTCCGTAACTCCTAACCTATTACATTCTGTAACTCCTAACCTCTTACATTCCGTAACATCCGACCCTTCATATTCGTAACTTCCCTTCATTTCTCTATAAAAAGAGAAATGTTGAGACAAGACTCATTACCATCTTCTTCTTTTGCAGCAACACATCGACCCAAGCCACCGAAGCCGTTCAGAGGAGCCGAGCTTCGTCGACAACCGACGAACCACCTTCTTCGCCTTCCTCTGTAAGAATTAAACTCTAACCTTGGTATTGTTTAAATCCAAGCATTCTAACACCAAACCAATCTTTATCCAGTGGTCATCTTACTGGCCCTAGGATCCACTCCTGACAGACTATAGTTTGAGCCCTTCCCCTTGCATGTTATATAATATATATATATATATATATATATATTTTATATATATATATATATATATATATATATATATATATATATATATATATATATATCCAAAAATGGCATTTTATTGAAAATCTAAAGGGAGCTCAAGAAGAGCATTACAGACGGGTACAGGGCCATATAACACAAAAGGGCCCGGTTAAGCAATGTAATAAAAGCAAAAGGTAGAAGTACGAAATCTCGAAATTTCGGAGAACCAAAATTTCATAATACAGCTGAGTTTCAAAACATTTTGAAATTTCAAAAATCAAAATTTTAAAACATTTCGAAAAAACGCAAAATTTGAAAAAACGTGGGGGGGGAACAGGAACGCTGCCCGATGAGGAGGGGGTGTGGGCTCGCAGCCCTAGGAATACACTCTGCCCGATGGGGGGTGGGTGGCGTTCTGCCCGAGGGGGGGCACACGGCTCGAGGAGCCTCGGGCCCCCCTAGCGCATTGCCTGGAGTCGGAGGGCTCCAGCGGGAGAGGCCGAAAGGGGGACGGGGGCTTCGGCGAGGGAGGCCAGCTCGGAGTGGATAGGGGGGAGAGGGAAAACGGGGGACTGGGGGGTGGGGGAACCGCCGACTTGAAGGGAGGGAGGCCGCCGCTAGGGAAGGGGGGTCGACTCCAGGGTGAGAAAGAGAATTCCGGCAAGGGCAGACGAAGGGGAGGGTGGAGGGGAGGAGGAAAGGGGAGCCGGGGGGGCTCGGACATGCCCGAAGGGGGGTACTAGGGGGGTTCTCGGCCGGCGAGAGGGGGAGGCCGGCCGACGCAAGGAAGTACCTTTCATCGGTGAGGGGGATATATATATATATATATATATATATATATATATATATATATATATATATATATAATGTCTAAACTGAAATATAAATGTTTTTGTTCTATTTCTAACATAGAACCAAATCTGACCTATTGGTTAGAGTAGCTATGTTAAGACCCTGCCTAGGAATCCTGAGTTCGAGCCCTGGCCTTGTGTTTTTGTATATATATATATATATATATATATATATATATATATATATATATATATATATATATATATATATATATATATATGTATATATATATATATGTGTGTGTGTGTGTGTGTGTGTGTGTGTGTGTGTGTGTGTATACTATTAATACTACAGAAATTGTATTATTTTATCATATGTTGTGTATTTTATGTTTTTATGAATACTTTTATACTGTGTAAAATTTATGTAAAATGCTGATAAATAGTAATCTTAATTGTGTTATTCATTTATGATTCTTACATAATTATTTATTCATTAAATATATTTTTTAGTAATTAAAAACAGTAATTATAAAATTGTGAAAACTGTGTATTCTAATTTTTATGCATGATTAAATTGTTAATAAATATTGGAAAAATAATTATAATTAGTTTTTTCATATGTAGTATTTATTTATAAATTTTGCAGAATTAAATATTATAATTTATATTCTCTGTTATTCAAAAACTGAAAGTACTATTTAATATATGTTATGTATATTGATTTTTTATAAATACTAAATAGAGCTGTAAAATAAATTAAAATTCAGAATAAAATACTAAATTTTTTGTAGATCATTTTTATATATTTATATGTTAATTTTAGGTTAGTTTTTATATGTTAAAAATTAGTTTATGTTAACAATTAATTATAAATATTTGTTTTTTAAAATAGTTTGTGATTCAAATAATTCTATAAATAGTAATTTTTGTCCAAAAATATTACAAAGTTACACCTTCATTTTTTTCCTAATTTGACCAATGAAAAATAGTAGCATGTTAGTTTGAGACTTCTAACTATTTAAATGAACATTGTCAGACCCGTTTTCATAAATACTTTATTTATTGAGTAACTCAAATAAAATATTTTAATTATTATTAAATTCCTGTAAAATATAAGTAATCTTTGACTTGTGATTTTAACTTACTAAAACCTAATTTTATGTGTATTAAATATTGTGTTAGTCTTAATGTTCAATATTAGGACTAGTATGCCATATCTAGCACAACGTGACCCCGTAAGTAGCACAACACATAGATAACACTTAACCGTTAAACTAAAAGGACATTATACCTTGTTATAGCTTGAGGACTTTAGACATCAACATTTAATAATAATCTTTTTGGGTAAAACAAGGCAAGTACACTACAACTTTATGTTTCTATTTATGATTCCTATTTCGTATTTTTCACTTCCGTTACATGTTTCTTACTTTTTCTACAAGTTGTTCTTTAGAAGTATCTCAAGTTTTATTTAGTGTTTCTCAAGTTGTACTTCCCTTACATATTTTAAGTGGTACTATCCTTATATGTTTCAAGTTGTATTCCTCTTACACAGGTCTTACACTTGCGTAGGTTGGGGAAATGTCTAGTTAACATGTGATCAAAGTCCGTAGTGTAGTACTTATATCCGAGCTTGACTGCACATCATGCACGTATAGTCAATGTCGTACCCCCATGTTGTCTTTATTTACATGTTACAAGTTCTCATATTATAGTCGATCACATGTCTACTAGCCTTTCAAATCACTTTACATAGTCATATCTCTTATCATATTGCAACCTTTATTTCTTATTGCAATTACAAATTCTAGTTGTCATTTCCTTATTTTCATATTTGTCATTTCCATGTTTCAGTAACTGTAAGTTTTAGGGTTGTACTTTGCTCTTTTCCTGATTGGACCATTGCAGGTGAATTGACTAAGGAGGAATTGCTTTGCAATTCATACTATGGATCTGCCACTGAGATGCTAGCCAACATCCCGGAGGATAATACCCTATAGCTTAGCGCTTAGCTTACATTTTGCTTTTAAACTTGGTTTGTAATAAATAGTTAACATTCATTTTGTTGGATTTGTTTCCAGTTTACTCTTGGTTTGGGAATGTAACTAAGTGTCATCTTTGGACCTATTTCTAATATATCTCAATATAGTTGCTGTGATAAATCTGATTTAATACAATTTAAAGATAATTAAAGGTTTAGAACAGCTTACTACGCTATGTCTCATAGCGTAGGACGGATGTGTCCGACACGTATGCGAATATTCGGGAGCAGGTTGTGACACAGATATACCCACCATTTAGACAAGTAGCACGTCCCCATTGCCTTGCTCTTATACAACAGAGTGGAGATTATGAAGTAACATAACAATTCTTCAAAAACTGCCACCATTTGCGGGTTCCTCTTGGCTAAGGCATCCAGTTCTTTATTTTTTGGCATGTATTCTCCGTAGGGGTTCTCACCTATTGGCAGATGAGAAATATTCTGCATCTCATGAAGGATGAGGCCTATCTCTCCACAAGGGGTCATGAAAATACCAGTCGAATTGTTGTACCTCTCTACCAGGGCTAAAAATATATTAGAGTTGGAATTAATGCCACAAGAAGTAGTCAAAATGGGTTCATAAAGCTCCAACTCAAGCAAATTGTCCTTAAAGTTGTTGAAGGCCCATACTGAAAGTCGGTTCCAGCATTGATTTCTGGATTCATCAAACCTGTCAACTGCATATTCGCATTCGGATACCTTCCTCCGACTTTAGCAAATACGTTCGCAAAGAAAGGTATTCTGACTAGAATCATCAGAGACGAATCCTCAGCCAGCACACAGCTCGGTCTTAGGCCTCTCAAGTGGGTATTGTGCCTCTCCGATGAACTGAAGAAAATGTCCCTCCTCTGAGGCCATGCTCTATGACATGTCCTTCCAACCATACCCTGTTGGTAAGGAGTCAGATCCCATGCCAGTTTCCAGGATGGCTTGCATGAGCATAACGGGAAAGAGATAGATGTCTTGTCATATTGGTGAGATACATTAATCTATCTCCACTCTGATAAACTCGCTTTTTCCGCTTTGACTTGGGCTGAGAGTCTTTTTCAGTAGGCTCGCCAAACAAGAAAGCTGGTTTCTTGTGGGGAACTTGATCCAAACTTATGAAGGGTTCACCATTCATCAGACATAGTAGACTCCTATTATATTATTGAGGAAAAAAGACATGAGATAAATCTTCCTAATACTCGGATACTCGGAAAGCAGAGGCCAGTATCTCTACATGAGGACCTTCTCTGAGGTCAACTGCAAGAGAAGAAATAAAGTTCAAAATCATGAAAGATTATTTCAAATTTTGCACAAATTCTTCACAAAAATGACAATCTCTAAATTTGCGCATACAGTACAAATTGCACATACAGTGCAACAGCCTCTGAATGGCGCACGACAAAATCATAAGTTGGTGCCCTAAGACAAATCTTATTGTTATTTGTGCATGAAGCATGATAAGATCCTTAAATTGCGCATACAAAACAACAGTTTTTAGATGGCGCATGCAGTACAGCAGTCCCTAATTTGTGCATATGATAGTCCAAAATTTACACATATGATAGTTTAAAATTTACGCATATGACAGTACAAAATTTGCGCATATGACAGTTCAAAATTTGTGCATATGACAGTTATTGATTTGGCGCATGTAAGTGAAGAATAAGTAGGCAACTCTAGAGGGGGGTGAATAGAGTTTATGACAATAATATCCAATTAAAAATTAAACTCTTTCACCAACAATAAATAATCAGAGTAAATGCAGAAATTATAAAGAACGAGAAAGCATACGCAAACAGAGTCGATTTTAACCTGGTTTCCCTCGTGGAGGACTAGTCCAGGCCTGAGAACTCTAGCTAAGGATTAAATCCACTATTTGTGAAATAGTAGTTAGACCCCGTGCCTTTTCTTCAAAAGAGCACGTCAACTTCTTACAGAGATTGTAGTGGCAATGCTTGGAATTTTCCAAGCGACTTTTTCATGAACTCTTGCACAAACTCCTAACTGAAGAGCACTGAGCACTTTAAGGCTTAGGGAGCTTGTGGCTAGTAGATGAGAAAGGTAAGGCTTGTATAAGGCTTTAGAGAGAAGAGAAGAGAAGATTGCATGATTGAAAAAGTGAGAATTCAAGGCCTATTTATAGGGTTCTAGCTAGGCAGAATTCGGCCAGAATTCTGGGTCAAGAATTCAAATTTTTGGCCGTTGGACAACTAGCATACAGCAAACCCTAAAAATTAGGGTCCTATAATTTAAGGGACAGAATTCGGCCTGAACTCTGTGTGGAGGCAGAGTTCGGCCCGAACTCTGTCTCCAGAATATAGAATAGTTCTAATGGGCTAATTGGGCTAGTTTGGTTTTGGTGGAGCTTTTGGTTTGTGGTTTGGAGATAGGTAAAGGCCCAAACTACTCAGTGCGACTCAGTTTACATTTATCTAGACTAAAGATAAATATAAAATACAGACTCGAAACATAGTATGCTGTAGGTACGAGCCGTCGTCCGTCTTGTACTGAGTTCAGTCTTGATGTGTCATATTAAATTATGACAATTATCATATTGTCAATTTTATCAATATTTGGTTGACTGTGATTTTGTGTCAACAATCTCCCCCATATTGATAATTGACAAAATGATATTTGTATATTCAATGTTCATACCTGGACACATTTATAAAAGCAGTAGCTCTCCCGTAATCAGTGTAGACCTAGCAATAGCTCCCCCGTAAACATTGCTTCGTTATAAGCTAACGTTCATTTTGTCCTGATAAATACAATCTTTCCTAAAGCATAGATACAATATGATATGATAATGTGAATATCAAATAATTCTCCCCCTTTTGTCATTTATCAAACACAAACAACCAGAGAATTTATAAAGGAAAATAACTGGCAATCACACCAAAGTAATAATGAACTGCATAAAGTGTCTTAAGAGTCACAGAACATAAAGTAAACTAATACAAATAAAAAGCAACTACATAAGCTAGAAATCGATAGTACATAAAAGTAAACATAAGATCCTCAGCAGCAGCAGCAAGTAGGAGACCACATCTATCACGGAGCTCGTGAAGGTCCAGCATCGTCAGATGGATCAGTGAATGAACGACGAGGATCCACGAAAGCCGCATCCGGATCCAGATAGCGTTTAACCCAAGGTTCATCGATACGGTATCCATCGCGAGCAGGGTCCCTCTCCATAGGAATAGGCATAGAAGAATGCTGAGACATAGAGTACCGAACGTCATGTATTGAGTTGCTGATGGCACTCATCTGCAGGGTGGTACGGTAGTCAAGCTGGGTCCAGTGATCATCCTCTAACATGAATTGATCGTGGAGCATAGTCTGAATCGACTCAAGAGTAGCAGGTGGAGGGGGCGCAGGCTGCCCAAGAGCAGATGCATCATCCTGAGCGTCAGAGTGCTGGAACTCAACAGGAGAACCAACAGCTGCATGAAGCCATCATGCCTT
Source organism: Iris pallida (assembly GCA_029216955.1). Taxonomy (NCBI): domain Eukaryota; kingdom Viridiplantae; phylum Streptophyta; class Magnoliopsida; order Asparagales; family Iridaceae; genus Iris; species Iris pallida. The sequence continues at coordinate 17,851,831 of JANAVB010023999.1, read as the reverse complement.
AGATAAGAAGACAGGGGCAGGGAGGAATTGGCACTCATCAAGTGGGACATGAAAAGCATGAAAAATCATAGGAAAATAGAGAGCATAGACCAAAGACCTTGGCTTCTTCCTAGCATTGATCATCCAGTCCATCATGGTACGTGGAAGATTGACTGGGACATGGTAGTATAGGTGATACATAGCAGAAATCTCAAAATATGAAACCTTATCAGTCGATCCCATTTTAGGCAGAATCGTGGAAAAGATAATACGATGAAGCTCATAGAAGTAGGGGTTTAGAAACTTGGCAAGAAGCTTTCGTGGACGTGTGTTTGGGGCACACAAATCGTCCTTGAAGCTTTCTAGGGATGACCCATCGGGAAATTGAAACTTGCGAGCATCAACAAGTTTCTCCCTTGAGTTAGGCTCCGGAATTTCTAGATATTCTGTAAGGTCAAAGTCATCAAATAATATGTCAATGCCAGCAACTCGTGAATATAAACATGTATCATCATGTGTAAGATTACAATAAAACATTTGAATGGCATTTAAATAGATAAGTGAATTGGTAGTGACAAGTTCATCAAGACACAAATCATGGAATATGGAGTCATATTGAGAAAATATGGTGAATTTAATAGGAAGACCCGCACACACGGGACGAGATCAAAAATTATTGAACCACTCATTTGAGGCTTCCAATGATACAAATATGCGATCATCATACGTGTTGGGTCAATAGGACGAGGTGAATTGAACAACGGGTGAATGGGTTGTTGAATAGGTTGTTCAATAGGTTGTTCAACACGAAGAGGAGGGTTCGAAGAGGACGTACCCTCGGTTCGAAGCCTCTTTCCTCTATTAAACAACTTAGGAGCCATGAGTAATGAAGAAAGTAATAAAATTTAGATGGAGCGAAGAGTAAAATTATACCTTAAAAGGATGATGAAGGATGGAAGAGAATGATGCAAGAGACCCTCTCCTTGAATTTGGAGAAGAAATATGCACTAGAATGAGAGAACTAGGGTTAGGATTTGAAAAAAAAGGGTTTGGAGGAGTTTAGAAGGTGGCAATGGAGGAGAGAGAGGGAGAACCCGATTATAATGTTAGGGGTTCGAATGGTCGGAAGTAATCTTGACCATTGGATCAATTTCAGATCAGCGGCTGAGCCCGCTAGAGGTTCTGGAATAACCTAACCGAATTTGGTCCGAACTCTGTATTAGGCATAGTTCGGCCCGAAATCTAGGTTCTAGGGCCAGAATAGAAGTCAGGCTGAAATGTGGTTGAAAATAATGATAGATTAATAAGAATGAAGGAAAGGAAATGTAAAAATGCAAAAATAAGAGATATAAGTAGAAAGTTGCAAAAAGTGGAAGCTGAATCACAAAAAGAAAATTAAAGTTCGAAAATTTGAATTGAGCAAGTTATAAATACAAGTATACCATGTAATAAACAAGGAGTAATGCCATAATTTAGTATGGTGAAGCTGCCATGGAGTAGCTGCAGGGGCCGGATCCCAGCTAGCGGTAGTCCTGAGGACTAGTGCACCGTGTCGCTTAGGCTTTTATGCCTTGTTGTCAGAAGCACCCTTTCGGCTTGTACCCATAGTAAATTCATCATAAAGAACCAAGACATAATCGATATTTACGCAGGTTACTTTAATGAATAACAGCTTCATCCAAAATTCCTAGTTCACGACACAGAAAGTTGAAACGCTCTTCGGATAGTGGTTTAGTAAAGAAATCTGCCAGCTGATGATCGGTGTTAATAAATTCTAAGTTTATAGTGCCATTTTGTTGGTGATCACGCAAAAAGTGGTGACGTATTTTAATGTGTTTCGTGCGTGAGTGACATATAGGGTTCTTAGTAAGGTTGATGGCACTAGTGTTATCACAGAATATAAGAATGTGCATAAAAGAAAGGTTGTTGTCTGTAAGGGTTTACTTTATCCACAGAATTTGTGCACAACAACGATCAGCTGCGATATATTCAACTTCTGTTGTGGATAGTGCGACGGAATTCTGCTTCTTACTAAACTAAGAGACTAGAGCCTTGCCTAATAAATGACATGTGCCGCTTGTACTTTTACGATCGACTTTGCATCCTGCGAAATTAGCATCTGAATAACCGATGAGGTCAAAGGATATGGATTTGGGACAGACATGTGTGATTCCTTAGGACTAGCTTGATAACGAGCACACAGACAAACACTAAACATGATATCGGGATGATTAGCAGTTAAATAGAGTAAACTACCAATCATATCTCGATACTTACGATGGTCAACAGGTTTGTCGCTTTCATCAGGTTCCAGCTTGGTCGAAGTAGCCATAGGGGTGCTAATTGGTTTGACGTTGTCAAGATCAAACTTCTTCAGCATATCCTTTGTATATTTTTACTGGCTGATGAAAGTTCCTTGCGAAGTTTATTTGACTTGCAATCCAAGAAAGTAGGTGAGCTCCCCCATCATGCTCATCTCAAATTCGTTCTGCATACACTTAGCGAAATCTTGACAAAAATTTTCATTAGTAGAACCGAATATGATATTATCTAAATAAATTTGTATTAAAAGAATAATGTTTTGAAAACTTTTGATAAATAGTGTAGTGTCAATTTTCCCTTTTGAAAAACCTTTATCTAGCAAGAAATTGCTTAGGCGTTTATACCAAGCTCTAGGGGCTTATTTGAGGCCATATAGCGCTTTCTTGAGTTTGAAAACATGGTCAGAAAATTTGTGATCTTCAAAACCAGGGGGTTGTTTTACAAAAACTTCCTCCTTAATAAAGCCATTCAGAAAAGCACTTTTAACATCCATTTGAAACAATTTAAAAATTTGTAAATTAGCAAATGCACAAAGAATCCGAATGGATTCCAGTCTTGCAACAGGAGCATACGTCTTATCGTAGTCGATACCTTCCTCTTTGTTGTATCCTTGAGCTACTAGACGAGCTTTGTTGCATGTAACTGAACCATCTTCATTTACTTTTCTAAAACCCCTAAATTTCTACTATATATATTTTTTTAATTAAATTTGGCACTGATTTAAAATTTTGTATTGTACGTCGCGTAGTCGTATTGTACGTCGTGCACAAAATTTTATTTTTCTTGCTCGTCGAGTGCGAATATGTACGAGCGTACATATTTTAGAAAAACATTTTTTATTTTAGTATACACTTTCAAAATATTATATATAATTATTATTCTTGCTATAAAAAGTCTTTTATTTTTAACAGTTATTATTCATAAATAATATTTTATTGTATACTAGGAAAAGCAAAATCATGTATGCATTATTTGTGCTTACATATATATATTTCATAAATATTTTATTAAGTTTATTTTTAAATAATAATGTATTTTTGAAATTATTATTATAGTATTTTTAGAAAACATATTTTGAAATTATTGTAGCAATTTAAATCTTGATTTGATTTATGGATATGTTTTAAATAGTAAATTAATATCTATATTTGGAATTTGATTTATCTTAATTGATTTTAAAATAAAAGATAGAATTTAATTAGATTTAAATTAGATTTTGATTTGGATTTGGATTTATTGAATTAATTTAAATTAAGTAGAGATTTATCTAAATGGGGAATTTGAAATCCTAATCCTTATCTTAACGGAAATTCCCACATCCTATAAATAGCAGGTACATCTCCAATTCATTATTCATCTACAACAATTTTCTCCATAAATCTACGTGCATCGTGTCTGTGTCCATCCAAATTCTTACTCCATATTTTACATATACATTATCGTCTCTTCCATGTCGGATACCCCCCCTGACAAAATCAAATTCCTAACCCTAATCCTATCCCTAACCACCGACCAAATCCCGACCTTCGCCACCATCGTCAACACACCCTGTCCGCCGTAGCTGTTATCACCTCCACCCATCCCGGCCAAGTAGCGACCACCAGCCTTCACCGGAACCCGCCACCACCACATCTCCACCATCACCAACACCGCGACCTCACCCGGCCTCACCCGACCAAACGCCAAAAACTAGAACCACCCTGCCACTCCCGTCGGCCGCTCACTATCGGTCCAGCCCCCAAATTCATACCCATAACCACCACTTCTTTCACCGCCTCGCCACCTGGACTAGCCCGGACCACTCCTGCCAAACCCTAGCCTACCGCCACCATGACCGACACCGCCACGGCCACCTCGGCCGAGCGCTACCACAGCCAACCCCTAAAAATTAAAATACCACCGTGGCTTACCTCCATCTCCGGCGAGCCGTCCTCCGCCGTGCCGTGGAAACCCTCGACCAGAGACCGAAACCCCTCTCCGTCGTGTGCGCCGTCGTGAGCTAGCGCCGCCTCGTCGACGAACGGCCAGTCCAGCCCTCAAGAGACCCCTCCTCCAGCGCGTCGTCGTTCTCCAGGTTCGCCTGGCGCCGTCGACTTCCCCGATGCCTTTCGTCTTCCTCCAGCGCGCCGCGTCCAGCGAACCGCCGTCCGCCGCTCCCCTTTCCCTTCGCCTATCCTTCCTCCCAGCCACCCACTCCGACCCTCTCCGGACCGCCCTCCTCGCGCCGGAGACAGATCTCTCCGCCGCCGCGCCTAGCTGAGCCCCGCCAAAACCTCTCCGACCTCTTCTTCCCTCTTCCTCACTATTCACTTCTTCTGTTTCATTTTTCCTCCTTTCTCAATCTCTCTCCCTCTCAGCTTAATAAAGAGGAGCAGCAACTCCTCGTATGTGTTTTTTTTTTGGTTTAAGTGTTGTTATTTTTATTATTATTATTATTGTATCTACGGTTGCTATAATTATTATAATTATTACTATTATTGTTATTATCATTATTATTTATTATTATTATTATATTTATTAGTATTTTCATAGAGAACAACTGTAATTTGAATATTAAAATATTTAAATATATTTTATAGAGAGGTATTTTTGGACAAATGTCTATATGAAAACATGTGTACTTTACGACAACTGTATATTAGTTATTATACCTTATTAATATTAGTATTATTTTAGTTGTTATTTTATTATAAGTATTATTGTTATTTGTAAATAAATTTATTATTAATATTTTCATAGTATGCTAAATATTTTACTAGGCTTGCTCTATGTTATATTTAAAACTGGATTTCAGATGCTAAATATGTATACTAAAAAGTATTGCCAAAAATAGGTTATCCGAAAAATATGGTTTTCTAGAATATTTATCTGAAGTATTTTTTATCAAACATCGTTTCTGTCAAAAACGAAAATTTACAAACTTAGTATTTTTATCCAAAAATAATTTTCTTGACTGTGAGTATTTTTTTTCTTATACTTATTTTAACTTATGAAAACTAGTTTTAGGAATTATAAATATTTTCTAAAACTCGTATATATATAATATTTATCCATTATTTCTTTGATTTTTCTCTTGTCTGTATCCAGTCTTATTATTCCTATTCCTTCGCCCATTTCGAGACTACCTTATGTCCACCTAACTAATTTGACCCTTCTGGACCCAATGGAACTGTCAGTGCCACCATCAAAAGTCACCTTGTGTAGTTATTACCAAAGTCACAGTTCGTACCATATTGATCATCGCAGCATACCAGGCGTCCTACCAGGTAAGACACCTTGCCATTTGCTGTTTATTTATTTTAGCTCATATTTTATGCATTAGTATTATTTTCTTTATTCAAAATAAACTGTGATACATGGCTTAACCTGTTAGAACTTACTGTTCATTTATATTTCCTGCTATGTATTATTTTTCTTACACATTAAACCTAGATTTAAGGGACCACCTTTGTGTGTTGCATTCATGGCCTTGACACGTTGTACCATGAAGTTGTGTATCGTATGTAGAACATGGAAGTGCGTGATTGGTGGCCACCAGTACGTACAAACCGTGCGATAGGAATAACTGCTAATAGAGGTTGCATGCTAGTTTGACTTAGCGGTTATAGAGGTTATTGTTGTGGATACAACATAGTAGGCATTGGGTGGGGAGGACAATTCCTTAGCGTATGGGCTTCGATGCACTTTCCTTTGTGACCGGGACTCTCCGCTGGAGATACGGGGTTGATGACCCATGATTACTGACGGCCACTGGCGTTTAGCGGAACGTTATGCTCTTACTGATGGGGCCTCTGGTGCCCCAAGGGGGGACTATGCCGATCCTATTTAGCCAGGGCCCATGCGTAGGAAGGATTGTTCTTAACTACATTTCACTTAGAATGGTTAGGCACCTTTATCCGTTCGGTACGAGTACTTTTGGTTTGGGTACTTGTATCTGACCGTGGCTTGGAATAATAACTTGTCGCGGATTAGTTCGTCACATCTTGTCCTTATTTGGTTGTAGGTGTGACTTACTACTTCGATGAGAAGGAATTGAACCTTGTTGGGGTCCGGATACCATATTGGATTCATGGCATAGAAAGATACGTCACCGTGAATTAGTTTACCATCTCCTGTCCTTGTTTGGTTGGGGGGATGGTACGTTCGTTCAATAGGTGTGTATTGGACCATGTTATAATTCAATTGACTTATTTATTTGAGCAGTATTTATTCAGTTTATTTGGCATGATATTATGTGTCTTGTTATGTCCCTCTGAGGACCTGGTTACCTCGCCAGGTGTGTGCTATTGTCTTTCACAGGTGTTCTATCTCTAGCCGTGTTCATCACCATTTCTTCGAGGATGATTGCACTTGGATCGTCTTCGCTTCGCTCGCCAAATTTATTTATTTTCTCATGTATTTTTCCTTTACTTGTTGGCAGTGGATTTGTCTCCGCCCAACATATTGTATCAAGATAATTCATCATCATTATATTATATCTCTTATTTATTTATTTTATGTGGATGAGATTAGTTATGGTTCTACTGCATTTTACAGCTTACGTATATTTATTATACGGCTGGCATGTCTACGTTCCTAGTCCTACGTATTTTGGGACTAGGGCGTTACATGTTTTTGTGGTGGCCCATGCAGGTCAAGATAAATTGTTTGGTTACTTTACCATACCAAGCAAGCCTGCAAATTAGATTAGAAGTCTAGGATCTCATCCACATACTTGACCTCTTTCCTAGATTTTTATCTACCATCTGACTCATCAATTGCATCTTGCTTGATTCCTTCCATCATTATTCTTATCTTCCCTTCGTGCTTGCTAGAGATTGACCCTACTAGTTAGATGTCCCGAACACCATTAGTCTAATCCTTTTAAGTTGGGTAGAATGCCCTGTGACCTAGCAATCCCTTTGTCCTTGTGACCTATATTCAAAAGTTTACTTAGATTCTAAGAATTTAGAGGACCCTAACCCATCTAGTCAACCAAGGACTTGGAGAGAAGACTATAGGATGACTGTATGAATACCATCACATGACATGACTTATATCCTTTAGAAGTTCGAACCAATTTCTACTTTCTTCCAATCTTAGTCTCCCGTGCCTATGCTTGTACCACCTTGACTAATGTTGCTACTATAATCTACTTTTGCAAACTCATTCATTTATCGAGTTTGTTCATGACTTATGCTATTGAGCGCGCTCACTAACATATTGTCTAATCGGAACCGGTGCATGATGGTCTGATCAACCGAGTGCACTTTGGTTCGCCTTTGTCTATTATTCTACGTGGATGGAACATAATTAAACTTGCCCTCTAGAATTCCATCCACGACTGCCTTGACAATTCCTTTGAAATTATTCGATCGTCCTTGAATCACGTATTCGTATTCGATAACGTCTCCTTCGAACTCTATATTGCTTTCGCCTTCACCTATTTTAGAAGGACGAAGGCGTTATACTAGAACTTCCTCTAGCCTTCCTATCGACTATGACCATTCTCGCTCGATGTTGCGATATCTTCATCCTAAACTCCTCGCCCTCCTTCTCGGCCCTATATTTTCTACCATGACCCTCATTTATTACCCACGACCACACTCGTATTATTTTTTCTATGATCTAGATCGCAACTTCTTACGACATGATTCTGTTGAACTTTATAATTGATTGCTCCTCAACGATACCCCCTTGTGTCTTCTCACCCCCTACTAATTTTTAATTTCGAGGACGAAATTATTTTAAGTTGGGTAGGATGTAAAACCCCTAAATTTCTACTATATATATTTTTTTAATTAAATTTGGCACTGATTTAAAATTTTGTATTGTACGTCGCGTAGTCGTATTGTACGTCGTGCACGAAATTTTATTTTTCTTGCTCGTCGAGTGCGAATATGTGCGAGCGTATAATTTAAATTAAGTAGAGATTTATCTAAATAGGCAGGTACTCCTCCAATTCATTATTCATCTACAATAATTTTCTCCACAAATATACGTACATCGTGTCTGTGTCCATCCAAATTCTTACTCCATATTTTACATATACATTATCGTCTCTTCCATGTCGGACACCCCCCCCGACAAAATCCAATTCCTAACCCTAATCCTATCCCTAACCACAGACCAAATCCCGACTTTCGACACCATCGTCAACACACCCTGTCCGCCGTAGCTGTCATCACCTCCACCCATCCCGACCAAGCAGCGACGACCAGCCTTCACCCGAACCTGCCACCACTACATCTTCATCAACACCGCCATCACCAATACCGCGACCTCACCCGGCCTCACCCGGCCAAACGCCAAAAACCAGAACCACCCTGCCACTCCCGTCGTTCGCTCACCATCGGTCCAGCCCCCAAATTCACACCCATAACCACCACTTCTTTCACCGCCTCGCCGCCTGGACTAGCCCGGACCACTCCGGCCAAACCCTAGCCCACCGCAACCATGACCGACACTGCCACGGCCACCTCGGCCGAGCGCTACCACAGCCAACCCCTAAAAATTAAAACACCACCGTGGTTTACCTCCATCTCCGGCGAGCCGTCCTCCGCCGTACCGTGGAAACCCTCGACCAGAGACCGAAACCCCTCTCCGCCGTGTGCGCCGTCCCGAGCTCACGCCACTTCGCCGGCGAATGGCCAGTCCAGCCCTTCATAGACCCCTCCTCCAGCGCGCCATCGTGCCCCAGGTTCGCCCGGCACCGGCGACTTCCCCGACGCCCTCCGTCTTCCTCCAGCGCGCCGCGTCCGGTGAACCACTGTCCGCCGCTCCCCTTTTCCTCCGCCTATCCTTCCTCCCAGCCACCGACTCCGACCCTCTCCGGACCGCCCTCCGCGCGCCGGAGACAGATCTCTCCGCCGCCACGCCTAGCTGAGCCCCACCGAAACCTCTCCGACCTCTTCTTCCCTCTTCCTCACTCTTCACTTCTTCTGTTTCATTTTTCCTTCTCTCTCAATCTCTCTCTCTCAGCATAATAAAGAGGAGCAGCAACTCCTCGTATGTGTTTTTTTTGGTTTAAGTGTTGTTATTTTTTTTATTATTATTATTGTATCTGCGGTTGTTATAATTATTATAATTATTACTATTATTGTTATTATCATTATTATTTATTATTATTATTATATTTATTAGTATTTTCATAGAGAACAACTGTAATTTGAATATTTACATATTTAAATATATTTTATTGAGAGGTATTTTTGGACAAATGTCTATATGAAAGCATGTGTACTTTACGACAACTGTATATTAGTTATTATACCTTATTAATATTAGTATTATTTTAGTTGTTATTTTATTATAAGTATTATCGTTATTTGTAAATAAATTTATTATTAATATTTTCATATTATGGTAAATATTTTACTAGGCTTGCTCTATGTTATTTTTAAAACTGGATTTCGGATGCTAAATATGTATACTAAAAAGTATTGCCAAAAATAGGTTATCCGAAAAATATGGTTTTCTAGAATATTTATCTAACGTATTTTTTTATCAAACATCGTTTCTGTCAAAAACGAGAATTTACAAACTTAGTATTATTATCCAAAAATGATTTTCTTGACTGTGAGTATTTTTTTTCTTACACTTATTTTAACTTATGAAAACTAGTTTTAGAAATTATAAATATTTTCTAAAACTCGTATATATATAATATTTATCCATTATTTCTTTGATTATTCTTCTGTCTGTATCCAGTCTTATTATTCCTATTCTTTCGCCCATTTCGAGACTACCTTATGTCCACCCTAACTAATTTGACCCTTCTGGACCCAATGGAACTGTCTGTGCCACCATCAGAAGTCACCTTGTGTAGTTGTTACCAAAGTCGCAGTTCGTGCCACATTGATCATCGTAGCACACCAGGCGTCCTACCAGGCAAGACACCTTGTCATTTGCCGTTTATTTATTTTAGCTCATATTTTATGCATTAGTATTATTTTCTTTATGCAAAATAAACTGTGATACATGGCTTAACTTGTTAGAACTTACTGTTCATTTATATTTCCTGCTATGTATTATTTTTCTTACACATTAAACCTAGATTTAAGGGACCACATTTGTGTGTTGCATTCATGGCCTTGACACGTTGTACCACGAAGTTGTGTGTCGTATGTAGAACACGAAAGTGCGTGATTGGCTGGCCACCAGTACGTACAAGCCGTGCGATAGGAATAACCGCTAATAGAGGTTGCATGCCAGTTTGACTTAGCGGTTATAGAGGTTATTATTGTGGATACAACATAGTAGGCATTGGACGGGGAGGACAATTCCTTAGCGTATGGGCTTCGATGCACTTTATCTTATGAACCGGACTCTTCGCTGGAGATACGAGGTTGATGACCCATGATTACTGACGGCCACTGGCGTTCAGCGGAACGTTATGCTCTTACTGATGGGGCCTCTGGTGCCCCAAGGGGGACTATGCCGATCCTATTTAGCCAGGGCCCATGCGTAGGAAGGATTGTTCTTAACTACATTTCACTTAGAATGGTTAGGCACCTTTATCTGTTAGGTACGAGTACTTTTAGTTTGGGTACTTGTATCTGACCGTGGCTTGGAACAATAACTTATTGCGAATTAGTTCGTCACATCTTGTCCTTGTTTGGTTGTAGGTGTGACTTACTACTTCGATGAGAAGAAATTGAACCTTGTTGGGGGTCCGGATACCATATTGGATTCATGGCATAGAAAGATACGTCACCGTGAATTAGTTTACCATCTTATGTCCTTGTTTGGTTGGGGGGATGGTACTCTCGTTCAATATGTGTGTATTGGACCATGTTATAATTCAATTGACTTATTTATTTGAGCATTATTTATTCAGTTTATATGGCATGATATTATGTGTCTTGTTACGTCCCTCTAAGGACCTGGTTATCTCTCCAGGTGTGTGCTATTGTCTTTCGCAGGTGTTCTAGCTCTAGCCGTGTTCATCGCCATTTCTTCGAGGATGATTGCACTTGGATTGTCTTCGCTTCGCTCTCTAAATTTATTTATTTTCTCATGTATTTTTCCTTTATTTGTTGGTAGTGGATTTGTCTCCGTCCAACATATTATATCAATACAGTTTATCATCACTATATTATATCTCTTATTCATTTATTTTGTGTGGATGAGATTAGTTATGGTTCTACTGTATTTTACATCTTACGTATATTTATTATACGACTGCCATGTCTACGTTCCTAGTCCTACGTATTTTGGGACTGGGCGTTACAAATTTGTTACGAAAAACCCATTTCGTACCGATAATCGAATGATTAGCTGTCCTAGGAACAAGTTCCCAACTTGGCTCCTCTCGAATTGGTTGAGTTCTTCTTGCATGGCAGAATCCAAAATTCATCATTAAAAGCTTCTAAAAAGTTTTAGGCTCAATTTGAGAAATGAAGGCAGTGCTAGCAATGGAGTCTCTTAACGATAATCGAGTACTTACTCCGCGTGAAACCTCACCTATTACCAAGTTTTCTGGATGTGACGGCTTGAAAGAGAATTTCTTCGACAAGCCCTTGGTATTCATCGACGTAGAAGTTAAAGGCTCAACATCATCATCGGGAGTAGCTGCTGCACGGTTATCCGCATCAAAAGTCACATTGGTAGGCTCTTCTACAATTAATGAGCGTTTGTTGAATACTCTATATCCCTTGCTCTTGGCAGCATAGCCAAGAAAAATACCATCGTCAGCCTTGGCATCAAATTTGCCTAAGTTGTCTTTGGTGTTAAGGATAAAACATCGACAACCGAAAACTCTATAATATGAAACATTTGGAGTTCTTCCAAACCAAAGCTCATAGGGTGTTTTCTTCGTAATAGGTCGAATGGAACCCTATTTAAAATATGGCACGATGTACTGACAGCTTCAGCCCAAAAATATTTCGGAAGTGAAAATTTATTCAATATGACTCTAGCCATATCGCCAAGAGTCCTATTCTTTCGCTCCATAACACCATTTTGTTGAGGAGTTCTAGGACAAGAAAACTCATGATCAAAACCATTTGAGTCACAAAACTTTTCAAAATCAATATTTTCGAATTCGCCTCCATGATCACTTCAGATTTGAGTGATCATGTAGCCTTTTTCGTTTTGAACCTTTTTAGCAAAAAATTTGAAAATAGAAATCGCATCGCTTTTGTTTGAAAGAAATAAAACCTAAGTGAATCTAGAAAACTCATCTACTATAACAAAAGCGTGGAGTTTTCCACCAAGACTGGCTACTCTACTAGGACCAAATAAGTCCATATGAAGTAATTGCAAGGGTCTAGTAGTACTTACAGTGTCTATTGAATGAAACGAAGACTTGGTTGCCTTATTCAACTCACATTCGACACATACCGTGTCCTTTTTGAATGTGATATCGGGCAAACCTCTTACTAGCTTCTTTGTCGATAGCCTGGATATAGTATCCATATTGGCATGACCAAGACGCTGGTGCCACAACAATCTCTCATCCTTGTGGGCGTAGAGGCATCTTCCTGTACTGTTAGTTTCTCTAGATAGATAGAAAATGTAAATGTTATCCTCTCTTATCCCTTCAAAAGCGATGTCTCCCGTTGACCTATTATAAATATAGCATTTATTTTGTCCAAAGTTAATATCATATCCATGATCAGCAAGGTGACTTATGCTGAGTAGGTTATGCTTTAACTCGGTCACTAGACAGACATCCTTTATTACAGAAGAAGGAGGATGACCAATAGTACCATTACCTATGATGTATCCTTTTAAGTTGTTGCCGAAGGATACATACCCTTCCCTTTTCATCGATAGTGATGCGAAAAGATTTGTGTCTTCCGTCATATGTCGCGAGCATCCACTATCGAGAATCCACTTGCTTTTAGTTGATGAGGGAAGGTCCACCTACATTAAGAGTAGATGTGACCTTTGGTACCCAAGTTCTTGTGGGTCCTGAAATGTTATTTTTTGGCACCCATGCATATAGATTTATATCTACTAATCTCCTAATTCTATATTATCGTGAGATGTGTCCATGTAATCCATAATAGGTGCAAGTAGCATGCCTATTTATATTGGGAGCATGTTGATGATGTCTATATGTAGCATGGTGAGAGTTGTGTGGAATAGCATGATAATGACTATCTATAGTAGCATGATGATAGTTATGTCTATAGTAGTAGTTATGTCTATGTGCTACATGGTGATGGTTATGTCTATATACAGCATGGTGATTGTGTGTAGCAGTAGAATGACAATTATGAGAAAAAGTTCTATGTGCATGTGGTTTGTGTGCTGTATAGAAGTACGTGTATATGTAAGCATGTTTACGTACTGTATATGGATGACGTGTTTGACTATTTTGAGTAGTCTTGTGCTTTGTGTGTGTCTTATATGATTGGGTTTGAGGTTGAGCAACCTGTTTTCCTAATCTAATCTCTAATTTCTTAGAGGCAGCATGCAGTTCATTACACTTAGCATTCAAACCATCAGTTTTAACAATAGAGATCTTGTGTCTATTCTTTTCTTCAGCAAGCTCAGTGTTTAGTGCTGTGATCTCATGTGTTTGCTTTTCAATATGTGTTTCGGCATCATGTAGGCTTAACTTAAGCTTAGACACCTCATTAGTGTCTTCTGTGGGTGGAGCGTCTCTAACATTATCAAGCAAAAAAGAGAGTTTTTGAATCTCGACTTCATAGATTTTGATCTTCTCCTTGGCATGCTTATATTTACTAATGACTTTCTTGTGGTCATTTAGTAAATCATTGAATGCATCGCTAAGTTCATCAAAAGTGAAATCATTGAGAGTATCGCTAGTTACCTTATTGGATGTTGCCATTAGGCATATATTGGCGGTGTCTTGAGGGGACTCCTTTTCTTCATCGGAGTCACTTGCTTCACTTTCATGCCAAATGCTAGTGTTGGCATATTTTCTTGAGGAAGACTTCTTATAGGACTTCTCATATCGGTTACTTTTCTTTACGAATGGACAGTCTTTTCGGACGTTTCCAGTCTTCTTACAGCCGTAGCATGTTGGTTCTTCCTCATCATCTTCTTGTTGTTCCTTCTTTCTTTGATTGAAGCGAAGGAACTTCTTGAAGTTGCGGACAAGGAGAGCTTGATCATCACCTTCAGAATTGTCGTTATTAGTCTTTTCAGGATCAGCTCGTCGACGATGAGCTTTTAGGGCAATCTCTTTTGCCTTTGGAGCAGGCTCTTCGAAGTCTTTGAGGTCAAGCTCATGAGTCATTAGCTTTCCCATCAAGGTCTCCATAGACATTGTGGTGAGATCATTTCCTTCTATGATAGCTGTTACCTTAGGGTTCCAAATCTTCGGTAGCCCCTAAGTAATTTGTGAATCTTCTCGTGAATTGTATATTGTTTGCCGAGAGATGATAAGGGGTTGATGATGTCGAGGAATCTTGTAAACATTTGTGTGATCGTCGCATTTGGCTTCATCTTGAACTCCTTATATTCTTGAGTGAGATAACTGATTTTTGACTCCTTGACTTGGGTGGTTCATTCATGCGTCACTTCTAGAAGTCTCCATACTTCATGCCAGGTGGTGCATGTCGAGACCCTGTTAAACTCATTCATGTCTATTGCACAAAATAAGCATTAATAGCTTTAGCGTCTAGACTCGCCTGTTTGTTTTCCTTGTCCGAATATTTGTCGTTGGGTTTCTCAACGAGATTACCATCGACAACTATCCTAGCGGGCTTTTTGTAACCATTGGTAACAATGGTCCACAGGTCGAAGTCTAAAAACTTGAGATAAAAACTCATCCTTGTTTTCTAATAGGTGTAGTTGTTCCATCAAATAGGGGAGGCCTATGAGTGGACTGCCCTTCACCGTGATTGGAAAACATGGGTTGCGTGGTTGTCATGGATCAGCTCTAGGATGTTAGTCCTTGTTGAGAGAACAGAGCTCTGATACCAATTGAAGAACAAGTAGGCAACTCTAGAGGGGGGTGAATAGAGTTTATGACAATAATATCCAATTAAAAATTAAACTCTTTCACTAACAGTAAATAATCAGAGTAAATGCAAAAATTATAAAGAGCGAGAAAGCATACGCAAACACAGCCGATTTTAACCTGGTTTCCCTCGTGGAGGACTAGTCCAGGCCTGAGAACTCTAGCTCAGGAGTAAATCCACTATTTGTGAAATAGTAGTTACACCCCGTGCCTTTTCTTCAGAAGAGCACGTCAACTTCTTATAGAGATCGCAGTGGCGATGCTTGAAATTTTCCAAGCGACTTTTTTTTGAACTCTTGCACAAACTCCTAACTGAAGAGCACTGAGCACTTTGAGGCTTAGGGAGCTTGTGGCTAGTAGATAAGAAGGATAAGGCTTTTATAAGGCTTTAGAGAGAAGAGAAGATTGGATGATTGAAAAAGTGAGAATTCAAGGCCTATTTATAGGGTTCTAGCTTGGTAGAATTCGGCCAGAATTCTGGGTCAAGGATTCAAATTTTTGGCCGTTGGACAACTAGCATACAACAAATCCTAAAAAGTATAGTCCTATAATTTAGGGGACAGAATTCGGCCCGAACTCTGTGTGGAGGCAGAGTTGGCCCAAACTCTGTCTCCAGAAGACAGAATAATTCTAATGGGCTAATTGGGCTAGTTTGGTTTTGGTGGAGCTTTTGGTTTGTGGTTTGGAGATAGGTAAAGGCCCAAACTACTCCGTGCGACTCAGTTTACATTTATCTAGACTCAAGAAAAATATAAAATACATACTCGAAACATAGTATGTTGTAGGTACGAGCCGTCGTCCGTCTTGTACTGAGTTCAGTCTTGATGTGTCATATTGAATTATGACAAGTATCATATTGTCAATTTTATCAATATTTGGTTGACTGTGATTTTGTGTCAACAGTAAGTTTTTTTGCGCACGACATACTTTGTAAAGACAAAGAGAGCGCGACATGCTTTGGCCAACACTTCGAAAGAGGTGGCGCTATTTGTGAAATTGTGCAGCGCCAACCAACACTCTGAAAGAGGTGGTTGATGTTGGCTTTTTGGCGCTGCCATCAAATGGCGCTAAGCCTACTGTTCATCATCTTCTCCGATGATCATCTTCAAGTACTGGGTTTGCCTCTTTGGCTCTCACCGACGGTGGTGCGTACTATGGCGCCCTCAATGGTGACATGCGCGGCGGAGCTTCGGTAACTTCTTTGCCCTTGTCAGCGGCCGACTTCTTTGGGGCCATTATCGATGATGATCGAAAACTTTTGAAAGTGGAGAGGAGGAAGACGAAGAGCTCGGAAAGAAGAAGTTTTTGAGTAAAAGTTTTTCTCTCTCTCCTTTCAGATATTTATAGCCAAAATCGAAGTGTAACGGCTGCGCAAATTGAGCATAAAATTTGGGGTTGGTTAAGCTTCTGTAGTACGCCAATCGCGCATAAACACTTATTATTTAAAGTACTCAAATTTTGAAATTTTGAAATTT
Source organism: Iris pallida (assembly GCA_029216955.1). Taxonomy (NCBI): domain Eukaryota; kingdom Viridiplantae; phylum Streptophyta; class Magnoliopsida; order Asparagales; family Iridaceae; genus Iris; species Iris pallida. The sequence continues at coordinate 17,835,136 of JANAVB010023999.1, read as the reverse complement.
GAAAACTTTAAAGGGGGTCTTGTAGAAGCTAAAAATTGTTAAAAAGGATGTATTATGCTAGAAAAATGGCACTCAGAGTCAAATGGCACTCAAAAATAAATAGCGCTCAGAAAACAAATAGTGCTCAGAAATAAATGGCGCTCACAAACGAATGGCGCGTGATCCTACGTGGCAAGCTTCCTCGAGAAGCTGAAGCACCTGTCATAATGACTGACAATACCTCAGTCGAGGAAAATCTTTTCGAATCCCGAGCGTGCGGTGTTCGAAAAAATTGTGTCAGATTTTAACATATTGACTGACAGCTTTCTTGCGCTATATATTATTTTATGCGAGGTAATTACTTTCTACAGATTCTATATGAAGCAGATGGTGCCAATCAGCAAATTGTGCCAAGCGCCACTTATCAGCCGACGCCACTTAACCAATTTTCATCCAGAAACAGTTAGATAACGTGGCGCATATGCCGCTAATCTCGAAGAACATGCAAATAATTTTGCCTATGACGAAGCGCATCTCTCTCATAGAATGCCACGCGTCTCAAGCAGTTAAACCAACCTTTTGTGCAAATGGATAATGGTACACCAATTGCAAGTATGCGCCAATCAGGATAACTGTTTGACAGTTATCTCAAAACTCTATAAATAGAGTTCCAAATTACGTCTCAAGGATCATTAATAATCATAGTCTCCTGACCATGTTGCTGTAGTACTCTCTAAAGGCTTTCTTCTTCGATATCGCATCGTCCAAGGGATAAAGTGATCATTTTCTGATCCGATTCCTACAGTTGTACTTTCCCAGAATCAAAATTGTACTTTGTATTTTCTCTTTTTAGTTTGTAAATGAGTTTTCTTGGAAAAGTTTTGTTCTCACAAACAACTGTGAGCCAAGTTTGGTCCGATTCTGAGAAGGTTGACCGGAATGCTATTTTCGAGCCTACGATCCGATCCAACGGACAAAATTGTGCTCGACTCACCGAAATCTAACTTTGGACATAAGATTGAGTTTGTATCATCAAACCAGACCTGTAGACATATCACTTGATAACTTTAGAGACCATAGGTTCTGGTACGCTTTTCGGTGTAAGTGAATCTAACGACGGACACTGATTTTATCCGAAATTATAATTTTGCTCCTTTGCCTAGAATTGGACTTATGGGTAGGCAATCATAGACATTTCTATTATTCTGGAAACGTTCATGATGTTTATTTCAGCATTCGAGGATATTTACGAGAGTTGACTTTTCTTACTCTTGATTTCTGACGATCTGAGTTACTGGACGTTGCCATTTTCTGCACAACACCTTCAGGCAAGATACCTTGCCACTATTTATTGTTCACTTAATGTTATTTTACCCTGTTTTTTTATTTTATTTTATTTATTTGTATTCTACATGTTCTACATGTTTCTATCACACTGTGCGTCCAAGTCATACTTGGGTGCGAGCGACTGTATTGGTCGTTTTATTGTCTTTCTTTATTTTTATGCATCATGATTCAGTATTAGATGACCACCCCCATTAAAGTGATCAGGTATTAGTATATCTCATATGGCCTTGACACTTGATTTATCTCGAGCTATGAATCACATATAGAACATGGACTCGCGTAGTCGGCTGGCCACCGACACATATAAGACGTGTGATATTTAGGATATAACTGTTGATAGAATTTGCATGATTAGTAGAATTTGTTGTTATTAGAGGTTCATATGTGTTATGGAGATGACATAGATAGTCATGGGGTGGGGAGAACAGTTCTTTAGCGTATGGACCGAGTATGCACTATCTTTTTGTACCTGGAAACTTCGCTGGAGATACGTGTAACCTCCATTAACCGAGTTTTGGATTTTCAAAATTATGCATATATTTATTTATTTATTTTTCTGAATTTTCATGACTAATTGAAAATTGTGAATATATATATATATATATATATATATATATATATATATATATATATATATATATATATATATATATATATATATATATATATTTTAATATATATATATATATATATATATTTTATTATATATATATATATATATATTTATATATATATATATATATATATATATATATATATATATTAAAAAATATATATTTGTGAATATATATATATATATATATTTTATATATATATATATATATATATATATATATATATATATATATATATTCATAAATATATATATATATAAATATATATATATATATATATATATATATATATATATATATATATATATATATATATATATATACATATATAATTTCGATCGTAATTCGCTATCGACAATTTGTTGGGCCATTGATTATGTAAAACTATTATATACGAGATTTTTATCATAATAGATTTTTTGCACATTTTCTTAGGTTTATTTAAGTTATAAATATTTATTTTATATAAAGAAAATATTTATTGATTTATGATTTGTAAAGAGAAAATATTTTATTAACTAAATCAATTATGAGCTAATGATTAGTAAATTAGTAGTTAGTGGTTAGTATTAGTGGTTAGCATTTTTTATTATTTTTTCTATAACTATTACATTTACATATTGCCTTTAGGGTTTCCCTTCCTACCATATAAATATGCACACTTCCTAAATGTTACATCATAACAAAATTTCCTAAGTCCTACATTTTGTAGCCGCCAACCAATCCCAACGGCCTCTTGCCTCCTGGCCGGCGTGGCCCCGGCGCCGCCACAACCATTTTTGACCTCCCTTAATCACCTCGGCCACCACCTGCACCCCATTCCTTTTCGACAAATCTCGACCACCTCCTCTCAACAGCCCCCTGTTTGACGTAACAAAAGGTTGAACGAACTTTTTGCTTTATTGAACGTAGAAGGTATCTGTACAAAGAAGGAAGTCCTAAACCAAATATTCTAAGTACATGAAGAAGAGGTTTCTGAAAAAGGGTGACGGTGGAGATCGAGCACTGCAGCGGCTCCTTTACTCCGTTGACGATCTGATGACGAATCTACCTTGCTATGGCTCTCTGGCACCTTTGATGGGACTTTGGGTTCACCGATCAAGAGGTTGTCTGGATGAGAAGATCCCTTGAAGATGGTTGGTTGGTTGGTTCTTTGGTTGATAGGTGGATGAGGGTGGTCAACTCTTTGTAGATAGAGATCGCTGCTCCATTGAAGAATGTCGATTGTCAATGTTCCCTCTTTCTTTTTCTCCTCCTCTCCTTTTATGCTCTCCTTTTGGTGGAAGAAGAACTCCTTCTATTTATAGAGAACCGAGCACATATGTGATGTGCATTAGGGTTCCTGCGTTATGAAAGAATCTGCCGTCATTGTACGGTATGGGCTTCTGTGGTACTGACACGTGGCGGACATTGAGATTCCCCTCAAACGAGATCTCTGGTGGTTATAAGCATAACCGAAGGAGGTGACACGTGGAGCATGCCGATTTGCCAGCTCGGATACAGTCGAGTAAATCTTGGGATTTCATCCTAGATTTGGAGTCTAATTGATCCTCATCTAAGATTTAAATGAATCTGATATGATATCAATCATGATTTAATCCTAATCTTTTCTACAAGAGGCGGTTTAAACAAACCAATTGGGGTAGACCACGCTTCCTACGCCTCTGGTGAGGACTATGTGCTGCTGTGCTTCTGGGCGACGAGTAGACCGTACTTCGGGAGACGATGGAACCTTTGTGCTTTCAGGCTACGAATGGACTTAGCTTTGAATGACGATGATACTTTTGTGCATATAGAGCAACTTATGAAGCTGTGTTTCGGGCTACCAGAGTCATAGTGTTGTAGACGACTAATAGGCTTGTGCTTCCGGTTGATGAGGTTACTGTGCTTTTGGAGTGACAGGTTGACTTGTATTGGTTGCGATGGAAGTTCCTAAGTCTCTTGTAGAGAAGTGACTTAAGCTTCTGATTCGGAGCAGATGACTGCACCGTAGGAATGGAGATGGTGTGAGTATATCACCATCTTGCGCCTTATACAGATGCAGGTAAGTAGCTGCGCCTCTGAACAGTGAAGGCGTTGGCTGCAAAAGGAAGGGTATGACACCCTTAAGTGTCTGAGATTGGCGCAGGCAGATAGCTGCGCCTCTAGAGTGAAGACACTGGCTTCTGGAATAAAAAAGGGAAAGGGGGCCCTACCACCATCTTGTTTCTGAGGTTGGCGCATGGAGGTGGCTGCGCCTCTAGCTTGAAGGCTCTGGCTTCTTCAAAGGGCTGGGTTGTTGATATGCTTCTGAGAGGTTGCGTCCATAAGAATATCAAAATATTCTTCGGTAGAGGTCAATCCTCCAGTGTGTGTATCGAGAAGAAGAAAGGCTGCACTTCGATGAAGACTACATCCCTTGTAGATCCCTCTAGGCTTCTGTCGAATCTATACTAGATCCTTTGTAGAAGAACAGAATTAGTCCCTTATGTATGGTCCTGATGTGTCTGTACTAGACTTTGGTAGACATGACAATGAAGGGACTTCTCTTCATTGTAGGAACGAAATCGTAAAGCATAATACTCTAGAGGGGGGTAAATAGAGTAGGCAGCAGAATATTGCTAATTAAAAAATGTTAGCAGCAAGATCACAGAATAATAATCACAACTAAGTAATGTAAAGGCAGAGATAAGAAAGCAAACGCAAAGACAGCGATGTATACTAGTTTTCCTCTGTTGAGGACTAATCCAGTCGGTAGAACTCTTGCTACCAGTTGAATCCACTATTGGCAAAATCGTAAGTTTTCTTACGAAGTCCTTGCAACTTCTACAACGCGAGCTTTGATATGAAGAACTCGTCCAACTTCAATTGTGAATAGGTATTCTTAAATCAAGCCTTCTGATTACAATCTCTCAGAAACTTCTAGACCGTACCGTACTGGCAAATCGACTAGAGGATTGTAATTGGCTTGTGATCTGAAATTTAAAGCTCAAGAAAACTCTTTGGAAGACTGAATGCTTTAGATAGAAAGAAGATTGAAAGTGAATGAGTGAGTTGAAATGATCGAAATCCTTCTCTATTTATAGGAGTTTCAAAGACAGAATTCTGGCAGAATTCGGACAGAACTCGATGAGAAAATCTCGGTCAAATCCGCAACTACAGGAGGACCAAGTTCAGAAGAATTCAAAAATCAAACGGCCACCAACCGAACTCTGGCCGAACTCTGGCCGAGTTCTGTCAGGGTTAGGTTAGGTTTAAAAATTAGTTTTTGGGGATTTTTGAAAACCTTTTTGAAAACCTTTTTGAAGCTTTTGTTTAAATGAATGTTTTTCAAAACAAAGGACATTTTAAAAGTATTTTGAAAACATTTTGGAATAGCCTATTTGCCAATACGACTCGGTGTACAACGTATTCCTAGACTCAATAAAATAAAAAATACATTACTCAAAGAAATACAGACTCGAACAGGCAAACATAGCTTCGGTCTTGAACTGTGTAGATAGCTGTTCTTGTTCATGTCCAAGAGTCCGATACATCCTGACTAGCTTCATATATCGAGACAGAGTTTGATCAAATATTAAAATCAGGTTGACCATATGACCAATGGGCCAACAATCTCTCCCATTTTGATAATTGACAAACTATGAATGATATAACATTTAAGCTTGAAATAAAATCAAAAATAGTTCATGTCCTGTATTTTCTCAAAAAAAAATGTTAGATCCTTTATTTTTCTCCCCCGTTGTCATTTAGCAAAATAATTGCAAAAGAGAAAAAACTCCTCCGCAATCAATGCATAAATAACAAACAGTGAAGAAACACAAGAAAATAATCATGACAAAAATTAGTAAGGAAAATTGGAATGACATCACAGGCATGTATTTGTACTCAAGAAGTTTATAATAAACAAAGAATTATATCACAGGCAGTTATTAAAGCAGAAAAAGATGCTAAGTAAATAAACTGATGTGAACTATAAACTATGAAATCCATGAAATGATGTCCAAGAAACATAAAAGATATCCAGTACAAGTCCTGATAATAAAGTCTAGAAAGATATAAAAACTTGGAATGTCGGAGCATTTCCAAGTATACAGGAGATAATGTCTAAGTCTCATATCAACTAACATATCACAACTCCTCCTCCTCCTCCTCATCATCATCAGTATGATGACCAGCATGTCCAGAAGGACCAACTCCAGAGGTACCCGTGCCAGAAGGGTGAGGAGGAGCGCCAGTGTAAAACTCACCGACATAGTCACGAGGAGGAGCATGGTCAGAACGGTACCAATCATATGCATTACCGGGCTGGAAGTAGGCATGAACAGCCTCATCCTCATAGCGGTAACCAGAGAAAGCTGGATCTCTAGGAATGGAACCGGCTGAATGTCCAGTCTGGGCGAAATGAAGATCAGCTAATGAATTTACAATCGCCTGATAACGTGTGACGTCGCGGAACTCACATTCACGGGCCATGTCCGTCATAGAAATGTGCAAATCTGAAAGGTGCTGGTGTATGCCCTCAAAAGTCATAGCATACTGCTGAGGAGGTGGAGGAGGTGGAGCAGTAGCAGGAGCAGTAGGAGGAGCATATGCAGTCATACTGCGACGAGATAACTTGAGAACCTTGGGCTCAGGGTCTTGAGCACAAGTAGATAAGTCAATGTCGAAACGCTGGAAGATGCGTAGGAGAATCATCGCATAAGAGAGATTTTTATCTCTTGCACGACAACGTCCCATCATCTGAATACTGGTCTTAGGGGCAAAAAATAGAATCTCCTTAAGAATGTGATACATAGTAGATAATTCAAGAGACGTGACATCATCCTTCGAAGTAGACTTAGGAAGGAGAGTGAAATAAATGATACGGTGCAATTCATAATTAAACAAGTTCAAGTTGTTTGCTTTGAACTTTCCAGAGCGAACTCTATCAGGTGCACAAAGTTCAGTTTTGAAACTGGTAAGTGTCGTGCCTTCGGGAAAATCAAACTCAGTGATGTCAACAAGCGGTTCACCTTCGTTGGGAATACCAAGGATCTCCGCTAAGAGAACATTATTGAAATTGATATCTAATCCTCCAACATGTGTGCTTACATCAAAAGTGTTTAATATGATATTGCAGTAAAACAGTCTAATGGTATTAGTTGCTACGGGAAAACAGAGTTTAACAAAATATTGTAACCCTAATGCCTCAAATAAATGGCGGTGATCTGGAAATACAGTCCACTTGATGGGTGCGCCTGTGCATATGGATCTCATGGAGAAGTCTCCATACCACAGTAAGGCTTGATCTAGGGTTTGAAAGTAAAACCCGTCGAACGCGCCGTCGCTAGATTGGACTGGCGAAAAGAGGGAATCCGTGGGAGGATTCGAAGATGAACCTTCCTCACTTGGGTTGGTTGTCTTCTTCCTCTTAAATGGGTTAAATCCCTTGGGTGCCATTTGTGCAATAAAAGGAAATATGTACCAAAATAAACGAAGGGGAAATAAGGACTTATACCTCCCAAAATTAGAGTATATTGTAGAGAATGACGAACTCCGCACGAATCCAAAGTTTGGATTGATTTTACCACTTGGATTGGAAGAAAAGGGGTGGTGAAGAACTAGGGTTAGGGGGTTCTCTCGCGCGGTTGCTGTTGCTGTTGATGTAGTTTAGAAGCAATGAGGAAGAAAATTTCTCGGGTTCTGGTTATATAACCTGACACCCTCAACCGAACTCAGACCCATTTCGGGCCGAATACTGGCCGAATTCGCCTGGGTTTGGTTTGGAACACTTTCTTTTTCATTGGCTTATTTCAAATATTTAATTCAAAGATTAGTAATTTCAACCTTCAATTAACATAATTAATATTATTTTATAGATTAAATATCATTACACATCGACTGTTTCAGATTAGCTGTAGGAGTACTGTCCCAGCTGGCGGAGGTTCACCGGGGAACTCTTAAGTACCGCTTCGCTTCAACCGTAGTTGTGGTGACAGACAGACTCTTTATTAGCTTGTCTCTAACACAGTTTTTGCGTATTGAAATAGAATCATAAAACAACATTAATTAATATTATTGACGTCCAAAATTCCTAATTCTCGACGTAAATAATTGAAACGATCTTCTGCTAGAGGTTTTGTGAAAATGTCAGCTAATTGATTCTCAGTATCTATGTATACAAAGTCAATATCTCCATTTTGATGATGATCTCTAAGAAAATGATGTCGAATCTCGATATGTTTTGTACGAGAATGACATACAGGATTCTTAGTCAAATTAATAGTGCTCGTGTTATCACAGAAAATGGGAATATGTGTATAAAATAAATCATAGTCTTCCAAGGTTTGTTTCATCCACAAAATCTGAGCACAACAACGTCCTGCGGTGATATACTCAGCCTCTGTTGTTGATAGGGCTACAAAATTTTGCTTTTTATTAAACCATGAGACTAAAGCCTTGTCTAAGAAATGACATATGCCACTGGTACTTTTTCTATCAACTTTGCATCCAACAAAATCTGCATCCGAATAACCAGTAATGTCAAAGGACTTAGTTTTGGGATACCATAAGCCAACAGAAGAAGTGCCCTTAAGGTATCGAAATATATGCTTAACTGCGCACATATGTGATTTCTTTGGATTAGCTTGAAAATGTACACACAGGCAAACACTAAACATAATATCTGGACGACTAGCAGTTAAATAAAGTATACTACCGATCATACCTCGATACTTACGTGTGTCGACCGGCTTGCCTTGTTCATCAATATCAAGCTTTGTTGAAGTTGCCATCGGAGTGCCAATAGGTTTGACATTGTCCAGATCGAACTTCTTTAGCAAATCTTTTGTATACTTGGCTTTATTTATGAACGTCCCATTGTCAGTTTGTTTGATTTGCAGTCCGAGAAAGAATTTCAGCTCTCCCATCATGCTCATCTCAAACTTATTCTGCATACACTTAGAAAATTCTTGACACAGAGATTCATCAGTAGATCCAAATATGATATCATCTACATAGACTTGTATTAAAAGAAGCTTACCATTAAAGGACTTAATAAAAAGCGTAGTGTCAACCTTACCTTTTGAAAAACCGTTGTCAAATAGAAAAGAGCTTAGACGATCATACCAAGCACGAGGGGCTTGTTTCAAACCGTACGAAGCTTTCTTCAACTTGAAAACATGATCAGGGTTTTTAAAATCTGTGAAACCTGGAGGTTGTGCTACAAAAACTTCTTCTTTTATAAAACCATTTAAAAATGCACTCTTGACATCCATTTGAAATAATTTAAAATTATAAAAATATGCAAATGCACATAACATGCGAATGGATTCTAATCTCGCAACTGGGGCATAAGTCTCATCATAGTTGATACCTTCTTCCTGATTGTATCCTTGAGCTACGAGTCGAGCCTTATTACGATTCACTAAACCATTCTTATTTAGTTTATTTCGGAATACCCAACGGGTGCCAATGACCGGATGATCAATAGGCTTGAGAATAAGTTCCCAAACTTGATTCCGTTCAAATTGGTTTAATTCCTCTTGCATAGCATCTATCCAAAAACTATCACTACATGCTTCATCAATAGTTTTGCGTTCTAGCTGTGAAATAAAAGCAACACTAGAAACAATATCTCTACTGGATGTACGAGTACTTACACCTTTGGTAATGTCACCAATTACCAAATCTTTTGGATGATCAGCCGTAAATTTTAATCTTTTCGGCAGACTCTGAAGGTAGCTGGTTCCTGGATCTTCTCTAGGAGGATCAGCTAGTGCCGAGCTTGGTTGAGAATCAGTTGTTGTTGAGCTTGGTACAGTTGGATCTTCGTTATTGTCATCGATAGTCATTTGATTCAGTTCATCAAAAGTGACATTGATTGATTCTTCGATGATCATGGTTCGTTTGTTGAAGACTCTGTATCCTTTGCTCTTGGCCGTATAACCTAAAAATATACCTTCATCGGCCTTTTTGTCAAACTTTCCCAAATTGTCTTTTGTATTAAGAATAAAGCACTTACAGCCAAATATTCTAAAATAAGAAACTGATGGAATTCTATCAAACCATAACTCAAATGGAGTCTTCTTCGATTTGAATCGAATTAGAACTCTATTGAGAATAAAATAAGCTGTATTGACAGCTTCAGCCCAGAAATATTTGGGTAGACTAAACTGGTTTAACATTACTCTGGCCATTTCGGATAGAGTTCTGTTCTTACATTCCACAACTCCATTTTGTTGTGGAGTCCTAGGACAGGAGAACTCGTGTACAAAATCATGTGTGTCATAAAATTACTCAAATTCAGCATTCTCGAATTCGCCTCCATGATCGCTTCTAATACGAGTGATCATGTAACCTTTTTTATTCTGTACTTTCTTGCAAAAGGCGACAAATTCGGATAATGTATCATTCTTGCATGTCAAGAAGTATACCCACATGTATCTAGAGAAATCATCTACAATTACGAAAGCATAAAGCTTACCTCTGAGGCAAGCAACTCTGCTAGGACCAAATAAGTCCATATGAAGCAATTGTAGAGGTCTAGTAGTACATACTGCGTTTACTGACTTGAATGTGGATCTAGTAGCTTTGTTCTTTTCACATTGGCTGCATACCAAATCCTTCTTGAATGTAATGTTCGGTAAACCGCATACTAGCTTCTTTGTGGATAATCTTGATATTGTGTCCATATTTGCGTGATCGAGTCTCATATGCCACAGATGACTCTCATCGCTTTTAGACATTAAGCATCTACCTGAAATGTTAGTTTCTTCCAATAAATAAAAAACATATATGTTGTCTTCCCTGATACCTTCAAAGATAGTACTAGCAGTTGAGCTATCAACTATAGTACATTTGTCTTTGCCAAAGTTGATGCCATAACCATGATCAGCTAAATGACTTATGCTGAGTAGATTATGTTTTAACTCGGTAACCAGACAGACATCCTTAATTATAGGATAGGGAGACTTACCAATATCACCGATACCAATAATATACCCTTTCAAGTTATTACCGAAGGAAACATAACCTTCCTTCTTCTACTTCGACAGTATTGCAAATAATGTAGCGTCACCGGTCATATGCCGTGAACAACCGCTGTCGAGGATCCATTTGCTTTTAGCATGTGAAGGGTGTTCCACCTACAAAATAATTTGCAGATGAAACTTTTGGTACCCATTTTTTGTAGGGTCCTGAAATGTTAGCCTTTGGTATCCAAGCATAAATATTTAAATCAACAAGCTTTCTGATTCTACATGCAGATGAAATATGACCAATGAGGCCACAATAATGACATTGTGCATGTCGAGTGTTGAAAGCTGAGTGGTGTGCATGGTTAGTAGGTTTGGGTTTTCTAGTATAGAAAAAAGCATACCTATAATCCTGTTTGGGCTTAACCTTTTGGGGTAAAGGTTTGATAGGGTTAGGTCTGACAGTATTTGGCTTAGGAATGTTCCAATTTTTTGGTAAGTGACACGTGTTAGGGAAGGAAGCAGCAGTCTCAGGCTGTTTTCCTAACCTAATTTCCAATCTTTTGGAAGTGTCATACAACTTAGTATAATCAGAAGTGAGTGTTTCCATTCTGATTTGTGCACATCGAAGACTTTTCTTCTCAATAGAAAGTTCTTCTTTGAGTTGGTCAATAACTTTGTCTTTCTCTTCAGATGACTTGGTAGTCTCGTGTAATAAGAGCTTGATAGAGGAAAGCTCACCAGACTCACTAACATTATTTCTAACCTCAGCTAGTTGGTCGGTAAGTCTTCCTATTTCTCCTTTGTACTCTTTGAGTACCTTCTTAGAGGTCTGATATTTTCTACGCAGTTTCCTGTAATCACTTATCAGTTCACTGAAGGCATCTCCTAGTTGCTCAAAGGTAAAGTCATCATATATATCAACTACAGGTTCAGTAGGTACCTGATCGGATGCCATAAAGCATATGTTTGCAGCGTCTTCTGATTGTTCGTCTTCTGAGTCGCTGGCTTCACTTTCATGCCATATGCTGGTATTGGCATATCTCCGAGATGTTGATCTCTTCAGGTTCCCTTTTTCATACATGTTGCTCTTCTTGCTTGATGATGAGTTTGTAGGACAATCCTTCTTCATGTGTCCCTTCTTCTTGCAACCATAGCAGATGGCATCATCTTGATACCAGTTGTTACTTCTGTTGTTTTCTTTGGATCTCTTCTCATATCTCATGAATCTTTTGAATTTCCTTGCTAGGAGTGCTTGATCTTTAGCATCATATTCACTGCTGTCTGAATCACCTTCAGCAGCTTTTCTGTGCTGAGCCTTGAAAGCGATCGTCTTCTCCTTTGGTGCAGACACTTCAAAATCTTGTAGCTCCAGTTCATGAGTGAGTAGCTTACCCATAAGTACTTCGAGGGACATAGTGGTAAGGTCGTTCCCTTCAATAATTGCAGTAGCCTTTGGAATCCAGTTCTTTGTGAGTGCTCGCAGGAGTTTGCGAATCTTTTCATGGTTACTGTACTTTTTGCTTAGGGATGACAAATGATTTACAATATCCAAGAACCTTTTGAACATCTGAGTAACTGTTTCGTTGGGCTTCATCTTGAACACCTCATACTCTTGAGTAAGTCTGCTGACTTTAGATTCTTTGACTTGAGTCGTGCCTTCATGTGTGACTTCAAGTAGCTTCCATACTTCATTAGCCGTTGTGCAGATAGACACCCTGTTAAATTTAGTTCTATCTAAAGCACAAAATAGAGCGTTAATAGCACGTGCGTCAAGACTGGCCCTTTTCTTTTCTTCCTCTGTATATCTGCTATGGGGTTTTTCAACTAAAACTCTATCAACATTTATACGAGGTGGCTTTTGATAGCCATCAAGAACAATGGACCATAAATCAAAGTCAAGTAATTTCAAGAAGAAACTCATCCGTGTTTTCCAATAGGTATAGTTCGTACCATCAAACAGTGGAGGTATGTTTGTGGCTTGGCCTTCACTTATGAATTTCACAGTTGCCATGTGTTGTGTTGTGATCTATATAACAGTTAATTAAAATAAATAAATAATTACACTGTTACCTTTGCTTTACCTGTAACACCGGCTCTGATACCAATTGTTGGAACGAAATCGTAAAGCACAATACTCTAGAGGGAGGGTGAATAGAGTAGGCAGCAGAATATTGCTAATTAAAAAATGTTAGCAGCAAGATCACAGAATAATAATCACAACTAAGTAATGTAAAGGCAGATATAAGAAAGCAAACGCAAAGGCAGCGATGTATACTGGTTTTCCTCTGTTGAGGACTAATCCAGTCAGTAGAACTCTTGCTACCAGTTGAATCCACTATTGTCAAAACCGCAAGTTTTCTTACGAAGTCCTTGCAACTTCTACAACGCGAGCTTTGATACGAAGAACTCATCCAACTTCAATTGTAAAGAGGTATTCTTCAATCAAGCCTTCTGATTACAATCTCTCAGAAACTTCTAGACCGTCCCGCACTAGTAAATCGACTAGAGGATTGTAATTGGCTTGGGATCTGAAATTTAAATAGAGAGAAGATTGAATGCTTTAGATAGAGAGAAGATTGAAAGTGAATGAGTGAGTTGAAATGATCGAAATCCTTCTCTATTTATAAGAGTTCCAAAGACAGAATTCTGGCAGAATTCGGACAGAACTCGATGAGAAAATCTCGGTCAAATCCGCAACTGCAGGAGGACCAAGTTTAGAAGAATTCAAAAATCAAACGGCCATCAACCGAACTCTGGCCGAACTCTGTCAGGGTTAGGTTAGGTTTTAAAAATTAGTTTTTGGGGATTTTTGAAAACCTTTTTGAAAACCTTTTTGAAGCTTTTGTTTAAATGAATGTTTTTTAAAACAAAGAACATTTTAAAAGTATTTTGAAAATATTTTGGAATAGCCTATTTGCCAGTATGACTCGGTGTACAACGTATTCCTAGACTCAATAAAATGAAAAATACATTGCTCAAAGAAATACAGACTCGAACAGGCAAACATAGCTTCGGTCTTGAACTGTGTAGATAGCTGTTCTTGTTCATGTCCAAGAGTCCGATACATCCTGACTAGCTTCATATTTCGAGACAGAGTTTGATCAAATATTAAAATCAGGTTGACCATATGACCAATGGGCCAACATTCATATCTTCTATTTTGTCTTTTTAGTACTGAGCCTGAGTCTTTTGCCTCTTCTGCGCTTTGGCAAAGGGATGTATTTAGCTAAGATTTTTTATGCTTCTACAAGACCCCCTTCAAAGTGTTCCGAACATGAGTCAAGCTCGGGATACTTTGAATAGAAGCATGAACACGTGTCAGGACTATACGAGCTGGGTGATAGCTGGTGTCATGCCTAGCTCTTGGCATTAATTGTCCTGAGTCATCTTTTCAGAGCATGGGCTCCTGATGGCTTCTTGATATTGGAGCCTCTTGCATCTTTGCAGGGATCGCGAATCTTTTTAGCAGAGGAGGTTCAGAGTCATGTTCCTTTGGTCACTCACAATATTGCCATCTGTCATGGAGTGAAGCTTTAGCTTAACTTATAAGCTTCCTTCTGACCGATGTCTAGCTCGTGCTTGGACCACATAAACAACCTACATAAAGGACTGTCCTCCTTCAAGAGAAGACTCATCTACTTCAACAATGGCCTTGCTTGCCCGATGTTCAGCTCCTGACGACCCTGGAGTTTGCTTGAGACGACCGTCGGTGGGAAATATTTTTATCCAAAGAAGCTGTAGTAGAATTACCATTGGATCTCGAGATGTCCTGCATCCTGGATGTCGTGGGCGTCAATGGCGTCTCGAACCCTTACTTCCTGGGTTAGGATTGCTTGCTATTCTGATCGAGGAATAACAAGGCCTGCTGTTGTGGTTGCTCTTTCTGCCAGCTGGGGAGATAGGGGAGTCCTGTGCTGGTCTTCATCCACGGCTTGAGCCAGTAGCATCTTCGGGCGGTGGCTTCCTTTACCCGGAAGTGATTGTCTCTGTCACCGCCTCGTCCGCGTTAGAGCTTATACAGTAATTTCAACTTTTTTGCTTCTGTGTATGTAACTACGAAAAGTCTATAATAGGTCTTTGTAGCCACATTTTTTATATGTAGAAGCTTTCTTGTTCCGTTTGCTTTTGTCTCCAGAATAAAGAGGGAATCTTCATAATGGATTTGCCTAACCAGAGGTAATATGGACATGGTAGGCTTGACCTTTGCCAGGGTATAGAACAACAATATAGAGGTAATTTGGACATGAACTGTTTTCTAGACCGCAGGTATAATCATAGAACTGATGCGAGAAGAACGACTACTCAGAGGTAATGTGGACATGGTAGTCGTGTCTTCCAGGCAAAGAGGAGCAATCAAGAGGTAATATGGACGTGAAGTGCTTTATCTACTTGAGAGAATATATAGGAGGGAGACCGAGAGACCCCCTTACCAGAACTCATGGGCACCCTTTCAGGGGATGTGGGTGCCTATGCTGGTTCTGTCTTCAGACGTACTACTTCTTTAGGAACTTGCCATTGATGGGCATCATTAGCAAGTCCCCATTAGGTTTAGCTAGCCAATAAGCACCGTTGGAGTACACCATTTTTATGACGAACAGTCCTTCCCACTTGGGCTCGAACTTCCCAACCATTTTGTGGGTCATTACCATCGATCTCCGTACTGCCAAGACGAGGTCTCCCACCTGGTAGGATCTTTCACGGACCTTTTTGTTAAAGGCCCTAGAGATGTGAGCTTGGTAAAGTTAATCCTTTGATGTGCGAGCAAGCGCTCTTCATCTAACGCTTCTAGCTCTTGTAATCGTCTGCGCTGATTGTCTTTGACGGTTAACTGATTAGTGATCATGTTAGCAGACAACATCTTCTTAAGGACTTGACCCATGCTGGTATCAGAGTCCCAAGTTAAGGAATCAGAAGAGTGTGAGTGCCTCATGACTTCTTCTTCTAAATCTTTTGAGGTGGTCGTAGGTATAACATACCCCAGCCCTCTACGAGTACGTTGGTAGTAGTTTTCAGCTTTTCCCTTTGGAGTGTGAATCTGTATGGGAAGACGCCGGCCTTTGCCATAATTGAGCCCCTTATTGCTATTCAGGTCGTAGCCCATCTTCTGGATAAGGCTCTTGGTGTCACGACCCGCACCCAGTGTAGGGGTACGAGAAGTGGGTACGTCTAGCCTATGCCACAGTGTCGGCGGTAGAACGCTGTTCTAGGTCATGATCTTAACTAACAACAATATGATATACTCTCCAACGGAGGCCAAATCACATAAGGTACAACTCAATCACAAGTCTAAAGATGGAAATAGCCCGATATGATAGATAATAAAATTCTTAAAATGAGGTACAAACAGGAAGAGAAATAAATCCAAGTTAACAACACCAAGTCTCAAAATCTCACAATAATACAACTCTGAATCCTCAAAACTCAAATGACATGAAGAAAGGAAATAACAGTCTAACTATCTACTCTAAGGCAATGATAGGATCCTCAGAGGCTGCATGAACCTCCTGGGGGTCCAGGTTGCAAGTGTCATCTAGGCATGCTCCGTAGTAGGTAAGGCAGAAGTCCTCCTCATCCTCTGTAATATTTTCAATAGGTCCAGTCAGGACAGGAGCGAGCACAATACATCTCACGCAATTCATATCATGGCAGGAAATATAAAGCATGTAAAAGAGTAAGATACATGAACTGTAAGAAAATATACATAAAAATAAGAGATATTTGATAACTGGAAATATATATATGATAAGTAAGAACTGTAAGTGACTAGTGATTTAGAGTACGAGATGGCATATAATTGGCTTAGGTTAAACATGATATAAAATATGTTGCACATGAAAACACTAGCCATGAAGGCTGTGCCGTACATGAGAAACATGATAATCACATGAAAAGTTACAGAGTAAACATGATGGCTAAATCACATGACCATTTATACTCACCCCTACCCACAATCAATACACAAGGATCCAGTCAAGTTACGTTACGAACATGATGGTTTGGTTACACATGAAGCACATGAGAAAATATGGACGTACATGAGAGCACATGAAAGTACATGAGCGTACATGAAAGCACATGAGAACACATAAGAATACATGAATAACGCAAGAGCAAGGAAAACATGATGTACATGAAACACATGACATGAAATATCCGATACGCCCGCTAAGGGGGATAACATCTCATAAAAAGATCCATATAGTACCAATCCATGATAATAACGTAACAGCATCATGTAAAGTGATCTAGGGCATAAATATAATTCCTAGCAAGTATAAAATGATCAGAGAATGTACTCGCCTGAGATCTGAATGTCTGTGAGAATATACTGTCCGAAACGAGGTATCTGAGTCCTATTTAGAGCAACACAAGTCATGATGTATACAGAAGGATTATAAATAAAGTGTACAATGCATCTACATGATTTCTAGGTCAATCTAGGCCAAAGTCAACTCTTGGTCTACTCTGGTCAACTATATAGTCAAACTAGGTCAATTATAGTCAACTGTCTAGTCAAACTAATCAACTATATTCTACGTTAGTCAACTCTAGGTCTAGCCAAGCCAAATCCAAACCAATACAATAGATAAATATAGATATCCTATATATACAATCAATATATATAAAGTATATATATTCTTACAATCTATGTAAATACTATATCTATATATATATTATCTACATACATGCATACATTCATACAAGTTATAAACAACATACTAGTACTATATCTATAAAAATGGGAATCAATCCCAAAACCAACACAAAATCCTAGGGAAAAACTGAACCTAAATCAAAACAAAAACCCAAAACCAAACTGAAAACATTTATATACATAACTAAATATATACTCTCTATATATTCATATAGTCATATATATGAAACTCAACTTCAATTGGGAACATCCCAAACTGAACTCAAATCCTGCAAACAAACAAATCATCAAATCATACACCATATTTCAGTTCAACTCAATATCTGGGAACCCAAACTCAAGATACCACAAGTAAACAGTGAACTTTATATATATATATATATAAAAAAAAATATATATATATATATATATATATACATACATACATACATACATAAATATACAATAAAATCAGCATTTCAAAATCTTGGGAAACACTTAGGAATTAAAGAATCAAATCCTAACTCCAATAACTTGGCAAATCTCTGGAAAACTCTGGAAAATTACCAATCTCAGGAAATCAATTCACAGTTAATAGTGTACATTTATAAACCAGTATAAAACCATAGATATATGCAAATCTACATGAATATATACATCAGAACTAATATTTTAAAATTGGAGAATCAATTAGGAATTAAGAATCAAAACCCTAACTCTCCATTAATTGGAAATCTCAGAAAACTCAGGTAATACACAGGTAAAACCAACTCAAGATACAAACCCACAGTTTAGTGTTCGAACATCAGCAACCACATACTGGTACATACATATATACATCAAAAGTGCACAAGAAAATATGCAGGAAAACGGGGAAATGAAAGCTCAGACATGTGTCAACATGTCAGTGTCACAAATGTGTCCAGGTCGTCCCAATATTGTGTCAAAATCAGGGAAATAAAGTGTATCAGTGCACTGTGTACCAGTACTCATCGTGCTAACATGTCGTGTCCAAAAGGACACGACACATCGCAGGTTAGACACAGGGCTAGAGGTCAGACACCCTGATTCGTATCCAAGTCGATACGTGCTCGCGTGTCGAGCACGTACAGTGGCTCGAATTAGGGGTACTCGGTTCAGTACAAAATCGATACGGGTCGGATTTTGTGTCCGACACGACATAAAAGTATCCCAAACTTGGAAGGTGGCCTGTCAGTGGTTGCCCCCACCCTCGTGCCAGGTGGCACGAGTCCACGTGTCCAAATATGAAAGAAATCAGTACGTGTTATCAGGGTACTGTGTCGCATGTCCCGTGCACAGGTTCATGTCCAGATATGGACACGAAATAGACACAAAATTGTGCTCAGTCCCTGGGAGATTCAAACACCTTTATAGGGCTACACAAAAGTGAAATTTGTTTTAAAAAATAATAACCAAAATTCATATAGGCATTTCATCAAACACTTTAATATACGCACCGATACGTGTCCGACACGCGCATCAAAATAAGTCCAATTCCTACCAAACTTGGTCTACAGCTAGGAGACACCTAGATGAATACAACAATGAAAAAATGTTAGGAATTTGAATGAGTTTGATAGGTTTTACCTATTGAGGGTTAAACCTTAATGAAAAGCTTAATGAATGAGGCCTTCTCTCCAACTTGCAATGAACCCAAGCCTCCAAATCCTTGCTAGATATCCACTAATGGTATCCTCTACTATAGGAGAGTCCAATGCAAAAAACTAGACTCAATTTAGAGGAGGAATGGAAATTTTGGGGTGATTTGGAGAAGAATACTATTAGGGTTTTGTGTAGGAATGAAAAGAGGCAAGGAATTTGTGAAGAGATGATTAAATAGAGGGGAAGGCTCTTGATGGCTGTTTAAATAGGCTAGGGTTAGGGTTTTGCAAATGTTAGATGAGTGGCTAAGGCTTCTCTACATACAATCAAGTCCAATCAAGGGTTCAAATCAATTCTAAGGTTTTCCTTCTACAAATATCTAAGGAAATATCCTACTAACATAATATCTAGATATTAATCTAACTTAGCCATTAAGTCTCTAACTTTCTAACTAAGCCTCCATGAACATCATTAACATCTAGGTTAGGTCAAAACTAGGTTAGTCACTAATAAAAAGATTAGCGCCATAATAATCAATCAAAATTCATTTTCATTAAAAGTCAAAAAATGGCCAAAATACCTTTAGGCTAAAAGTAGTAATTTGAAATTCTAATCACATGGTTAGGTCTCCATGGTCATGGTTAGTCTCTAGGTCTAGTAATCTCTAGGGTTTCACTAGCAGCACATCAAAATCGCAAGTCACAGATTTAAATTGTTTTAAATTAATTAAAAATTACCAAAAATCATAACATGATTTAAATATTATTATTAAATGTTTACAATTATAAAAGTTTAAAATTATCCTCATTTTAGAAAAGTGTGTTAAAGTCTACCCTCCGTAGAAGAATTTTGTCCTCAAAATTTAGCTGGTAGTACTCCTTCTAGGTCAAAAACCCCCAACAATCAAAGTCTCAAAATCACACAGTTCGATAATCATATACGTTTGTCCAAAATCATGATACTCAGAATCTTCGTCATGCTAGTAAGAAAGGCTACGATAAATCATAGAGCCCTCGACTAAGATACATACCTCTAGAATCATGGTATTTAAAATTTTTGCATCGCCGCATGCTTGGCCGCAAAAACTTTAAATTCTCACACTCAAGAAATATGTCCAAAATCAAACTATACGTCCTCATTATGCTAGCTAATATGACCATAGAAGACTCTAGATTCCATAACTAAGGCGACCTAGCCCATACGATTTATCTCGGTAGAATACTAAATCAACTACGAAACACCAAGATTCAAATTCATCAACCAACAAAGAACGGGTGGAATCGAATTTCAAGATAGTTATAATGAGACTAATACGGAATGGAATCAAAAAGAACGGAACCTACAATAAGCTCTCCTCCTGCCTGTACATCCTCAGCTGCCATGGCATAAGCTCACCCTTGCTGGCCTCCTCCAGCCTGATGCTGATGTTGCACGAACCTCTGTTGTCGAGTCTGTAAGGGTAGTCCCTTCTGCTGGCCCACTGGAGCCCTCGCTGCTGCTCCCTGAGTTGTTCGTCCCGAAGACTTGGGACATTCGTTCAACTGATGATATGATGCTCCGAATAGTAGGCACTTGCCTAGCTTCATTGGACATTCGCTCCAATCGTGCCCTGGTTTTTTAGAGAAAGGGCACATGATAACATACTGATGTTTAGGGGCCTGCTGCTGCCTCTACTG
>JANAVB010023999.1:17799324-17809324 GCA_029216955.1 Iris pallida | reverse complement strand
TATACACATCGATACGTGTCCGATACGCACATCAAAATAAGTCCAATTCCTACCAAACTTGGTCTACCGCTAGGGGACACCTAGATGAATGCAACTATGGAAAGAAATTAGGAATTTGAATGAGTTTGATAGGTTTTACCTATTGAGGGTGAAACATCAATGAAAAGCTTAATGAATGAGGCCTTCTCTCCAAGTTGCAATGATCCCAAGCCTCCAAATCCTTGCTAGCTACCTACCAACGATATCCTCTACTATAGGGGAGTCCAATGCAAAAGACTAGACTCAATTTGGAGGAGGAATGGAGAATTTTGGGTGATTTGGGGAAGAACACTAGTAGGGCTTTGTGTAGGAATAAAAAAAAGTCAAGGAATTTGTGAAGTGATGATTAAATAGAGGGAGAGGCCCTTGATGGCTGTTGAAATAGGCTAGGATTAGTGTTTTGCAAATGTTAGATGAGTGGCTAAGGCTTCTCCATATACAATCAAGTCCAATCAAGGGTTCAAATCAATTCTAAGGTTTTTCTTCAACAAATATCTAAGAAAATATCCTTCTAACATAATATCTGGATAATAATCTAACTTAGCCATTAAGTCTCTAAATTTCTAACTAAGCCTCAATGAACATCATTAACATCTAGGTTAGGTCAAAACTAGGTTACCCTCTAATAAAAAGATTAGCACCATAATAATCAATCAAAATTTATTTCCACTAAAAGTCCAAAAATGACCGAAATACCCTTAGGCTAAAAAGTAGTAGTTTGAAATTCTAATCACATGGTTGGGTCTCCATGGTCATGGTTAGTCTCTAGGTCAAGTAATCTCTAGGGTTTTACTAGCAACACATCAAAATCACAAGTCACAAATTTAAATAGTTTTAAATTAATTGAAAAACACCAAAAATTATAACATAATTTAAACATCATTATTAAATGATTGCAATCACAAAGTTTAAATTATTCTCATTTTAGAAAAGTGGGTGATACACTTGGCCTGTGTTGTGTAGCGGTAGAACTGTATTTTGCCGTTGTCGAGGTCTGGGTCTTCAGGAGTTTTTCGCTGTGGATGCTCCATTCGACCGAATATGATGGGTTCTTCTTCTTTTTTCCTGGCTAGAACTACGAAGTAGGTACCTCGGGCGGGGACAACCCAGCTTATATGGTTGGCAGTTGTCACTTGTATCTGTAGTTTACACAGAGAACTGTCAAGGAAATACTTGGTGTTCCAGCAAGCGCCAGAGTAGTTCGATGACAACTTTCTGTTGATGAAGTGGGATATCTTGTCCCGATGGATTACATCATCAAAAGAGTGGGCCTCTGTATTGGCACAGACGTAATCTTCTAGCTTTTCGTCAGTGAGGGCTAGGGCTGCTTTCGGAGGAGAAGGAGGATGCCTTCCTTTCAGCTTGACCATCAAGGTAATGGTGGTCGTATGCTCCTGTGCCTTCATGGTCGGCCTTGGAGACCTCTGGGGTAACCTCATTCATATAGGCTCCTGGCCATCTTTTATCGTCACTGGAGGCGAAGGTTGAGCTTTGCCCCGAAGCCTAACAACAAGAGGCACTGACACCCGGGGGCCTCCCTTTCAGTCGAACCTTTAAAGGTTCTTCGGCCACTGCTGCACTTTCTGAAGCTGTCTCTGCCTCGCCATCAGCATCATTGCTGTTGTCATCCCAGGGGACTGACTTGTACAGATCAGCATCTGTACAGTAGGCTTCCAGTCCTCGGAACGGGTCGACATCAGCAATCTCCATTTTGATAGTCCTATCGCTGGCCACATATTTCATACACTGATGTAGGGTAGAAGGGATAATCATGTACTCATGGATCCATGGTCGCCCCAGCAACATTTTGTAATTTATGTCTGTATCAATGACATAGCAAGTCACTTCAGTGTGAAGGTCACTGATCTGACATTTCAGGCAAATTTTGTCCAAGGGCTCGCTCTTTCCCATATTGAAGTCACTGATTTTTGTGTTTGAGGCTGTCAACCGATGCATCGGAACCCCTAAAGTTTGGAGTAAGCTTTTTGGGATAATACTCAAAGATGAACCTGGGTCGATGTGGATGCAATCGACCTTAATTGCACCGACATACCCCATATAATACATGGTACGGCTGTGCCGGTTACTCTTTAGTAACATGTCTTGCTGGGTAAAAGTGATACTGGGAATCACTTCGACCACGCTTTGGCAATATGGGCAAGCTGTGGGATCCACTTTCGGTGGCTGAACCTGGGTGAGGAAGGAGTCAGCATTTTGTAAAGCTTCGCTGAGCGTATCTCGGGTCTCTTTAGAGAGACGGAAGTGATCAAAAAGTGATAATCTAGCCGGAGTATTAGCCAGCTGCTCTAGAATATCAAAGTTGTAGGGCTTGATGGACCCGATTGCCGGATCCTTTCTGATAGGTTTATTGAAGCAAGCCTCCTTCTATTTCTACTTGTCCACGGTAGGGGCCCGGGATGGACCCGCCTCTGGTGCCTCAGGGATCTGAGGTAGTCCTGCTCCTGATATATCTAGGACAAAAAGAGTATTGGGTGGAGACTCCTCCTAGTCTGGAGCCTGGCTCTCCTCTTACCTCTGTGCCGAGCGGGTGGTCACTAAAGCATCATCGGTCGACGTCGAGACCATGCGGCACGCCTTGCTTTTCTTTTCTTTGGCAGAAAGGGTCGTAGATATCATGTCAGGAACTAAGTCAGGATATATCCACATGACTTCGTCTTAAGGCGTGGAGAACAGGACGAGCCCTTGAGCATTGTCTCGTGCTGGCGGAAGGTTGACTACTTCCATCATCGCCTTTGGAATAGGGATGATGCCATCTTGTACCTCTGTAGCTGGAAAACTCCTAAACTGGAGAGTAACCATGTTGGCTGTGACAGTCTTCTCTTCGTAATCCAACGATATGATGTTGGCATTAATAAGGTGCTGAATTTTCCCCTTCAACACATAGCAGTCCTGTGTTGAGCGATGGACGTACCGGTGATAATGGCAGTACTTGGGATGGTCCACCTTTCCTACTTCATTAGGACGCCTGGGTGGCACGATGGACAGTTTACCACTCTTTGTAAGCATCTCGAAGAGTTCTAGCGTATCCTTGTCATTGAAGAAGTCTTCCTCAGCCTTTGCGCTTCTGCAGACTTGGGGTTCGCAGCAGCTGAACCTTTGGAGATGTTGACGGTCATGGCTTTGCTTGCCTTTTCCGCCTTTAGGGTTATTGTTGGACGAACATCTTCCCTTGTCGTCGAGCATAGAAAAGTGTAGCCCCAGGAGCTGTGCGTCCTGGGCTTTCTTTTGTGTGGCATCCGCCTCTGTAATGAAAGGCGTCCACTCTGTGCAGGGAGCACTGTACCACAATTTTATAGCGGGCAGCATGTTCTTACGGTAGGAGTCCATAAACATGGGCTCGAGCATGTCGGGTGGTAATCTGAGGGCTGTCTAGCAGAAGCGTACGATGTATGCACGGACCGGCTCTTTCTTCCTCTGGATAATTTCCATGAGGGTCGACATGGTCATATCCATGCCTCCTTCGTAGAATCGGTCCACGAACTGAGTCTTTAGGTCTTCAAATGACGAGATGCAGTTGTCCGAAAGACTGCAAAACCACTCATAGGATGCCCCCTGCAGGGCTCCTATGAATATGTTGGACAGGAGGGTGTCATCATTTGGCAGGTGCCCCGTTACTGAGACAAAGTACCTCAAGTACTGTCGGGGAGACCCCTTCCCTTGAAAAGGTGTAAGCGTCTGTGGATTGAATTTGGGAAGATAGATGACGTTGTCCCACTCGGCAGGGTATGGCTACCGAATCCCCATCTTCTAGAGCGTTGCTTGCTTCTCCTTGGTCGACTTTACTGAGCCTGTAGCTGATGGAGTAGACGAGGATTGTCCTGCCTGATTGGCAGTAGACAACCTGCTGGATTCGTCATTGGTTGGCAGATCACACGCAGGTGTAGAGGCAGCGAGGTCCATGCTACTCTTGAGGTAAATTATAATCGAGGACATGGTCTTCATGGTGTCCGTCAGCGTATCTAACTTCGTCTCGAGGATGTCAATACGCCTGAGAGCTTCGTTGTTGTCTTCCTCATTGCCGTCGGCAATAAACATAGAACGATTGTGAGGGTGACTCGAGGGAGCTATGGATCCTTCACTTTTTGGCTCAGATGCCCGAGTCTCGCTGTCCTGAGGATATAACATAAGATTTTGATCTTCTTCGGACTCAATATGGTTGCTACCCCCGGTCTGGTGACTGGCTGTGCCAATGGAGCCATCTGTGTCGTATTGTACCTCGTCAGATTGGAACACAGGATTGTTGTGCACGGTAGAAGGATGGCTACCCCAAGTTTTTAAAAAGGCACCCAATGCAGATTTGGAACGAGTACCTTGAAATACAACTACTTCGGGTACCTTAGCTTTGCTGTTCTCTGGCCTCCTTTTCGTTTTAGCAACCGATATGGAAGGATTCTGGAAAGGCTCCTTGAATGCTCTGGAACCCTACGCAGCGTAGCATGTGGCAATGCAGGACTCGTCTTCTTTATGGCTCACCGACCCCCTATTAGGCCTCTGGCGTGGAGTAGAGTCTCTGGAAGACGGAGTGCCTGCATGGCGATGGCCCAGTTGTCTACTGACAATGGCAGTTGATGGTAATCTGGGTACAAGAGTGCCCTGATTTAGGCACGTCTTGCGCCACAGATTCTTCTTTCACTTGGAAGAGGGTTTGATCTTCTGTCGTAGCACTTCCATTGTATATGCAGGGAAGCTGCATGTAAACATGGTCAGAGCGGGTATGGCGGGGAAGCCTCTTGTCGCTCCTGCGGGGACGCTGCTCGCGTGGCTCCCTCTCCATGGAAAGTACCCTCTGGTTTGGCTTACGCACATGAGTACCCCAGTGGAAGGAAGATTCGACTTTGAGGCATTAGAGCACGAGAGCCAGTCTTGTATAGCTTTTCGTCGGTTGCGCGTGCTACTATCAACACAGGTCTCTGGTATGCCGCTAGTGTCGCATGCTTATTGTACGAAGCACGATCCACCTGGGTCCTCTTTTGACTCCACCCAGCGGGTGAGTAGTATTCATAGTCCATCGAAGGTTTACCTGAAAGAAAAGCGATTCTGTCGAAGATAATCTCCTTGCCGGTAATACTCTCGTCGTGAGGGGTTGGACCGGTGTGCGCTTCCTTTGGCATCGTTCCTTCGTCGGATCAACCATGGAACAACCATCTTCTTCGCCATGCTTTTCCGGGACGGGAATCAGGCAAGGGGATAAGGCTGTAGTAGTGGGGATCTTCTCTGTGGCCTTGACGTTGAGGGGGTCCTGAGACGCAGTTTCCGCCATCATGCTGCTGGCTGCAGCC
The DNA here is from genome assembly GCA_029216955.1 of Iris pallida. Lineage (NCBI taxonomy): Eukaryota > Viridiplantae > Streptophyta > Magnoliopsida > Asparagales > Iridaceae > Iris > Iris pallida. The sequence goes on along the minus strand of JANAVB010023999.1, from coordinate 17,803,985 downwards.
GCCTTAGGCCTCCAGACACGTTGAGTCTCCTTTGGTTGCACGAACCGCTTCGAAGTCTTTAACTTTTCATCAGAAAAGAGGTCTTCAAAAAGCCTGCTGGTCAACGCGTACGACCAGCATGTCTTGAGAAGCTCCCAGCAAGTTGTCATCAGGTTGCGTCACCGCCTTCTCGTTGGAGGTAAAGGTAGTCCCCAGCAGAGTCGCCATTTTGTTCGACGTAACAAAATATTGAATGAACTTTTTACTTTATTGAATGTATAAGGAATCTGTGTACATAGAAGGAAGTCCTAAATAGGATATTCTAAGTACAAGAAGGAGGGATTTCTAGAAAAGTGTGACGATGGAGATCGAGTACTGCAATAGCTCATTTACTCCGTTGACGATCTGATGACGAATCAACCTTGCTACGGCCCTCTGGCGCCTTTGATGGAACTCTGGTGTCACTGATCAAGAGGCAGTCTGGATGAGAAGATCCCTTGAAGATGGTTGGTTATTTTGGTTGATAGGTGGATGAGGGTGGTCGACTCTTCGTAGATAGAGATTACTGCTCCTTTGAAGATTGTCGATTGTCAATGTTCCCTCTTTTATTTTCTTCTCCTCTCCTTTTCTGCTTTCCTTTTGGTGGAAGAAGAACTCCTCATATTTATAGAGAATCGAGCACATATTTGATGTGCATTAGGGTTCCTGAGATATGAAAGAATCTGCCGTCATTGCACAGTGCGGGCTTCTGCGACGCTGACATATGGCAGACATCGAGATTCCTCTCAAACGAGATCTCTGGTGGTTATAAACATAACCAAAGGAGGTGACATATGGCGTGTGCCAATTTGCTTGCTCGGATACAGTCGAGTAAATCTTGGGATTTTATCCTAGATTTAGAGTCTAACTGATGCTCGTCTAAGATTTAAATCAATCTGATATGATATCAATCATGATTTATTTCCAATCTTCTCTGCAAGAGGCAGTTTAAACAAACCAATTGGGGTAGACCCATGCTTCCTGTGCCTCTGGTGAGGACTAAGTGCTGTTGTGCTTCTGGGACGACGAGTAGACCGTGCTTCTGGAGATGACGAAACCTCTGTGCTTTCAAGCTATGAGTGGACTTGGCTTCGAATGACGACAAGACTTTTGTACGTATAGAGTAACTTATGAAGCTATGTTTTGGGCTACCAGAGTCACTGTGCTGTACGCGATAAGTAGTCTTGTACTTTAGGTTGACGAGGTTACTGTGCTTTTGGAGCAACAAGTTGACTTGCATTAGTTGCGATAGGAGTTCCCAAGTCTCTTGTAGAGAAGTGATTTAAGCTTCTAATCTGGAGCAGATGACTGTGTCATAGGAATGGAGATGGTGTAAGCATATAACCATCTTGCGCCTTATACGGACGCAGGTAAGTAGCTGTGCCTCTGAACAGTGAAGGCGTTGGCTGCAAAAGGAAGGGTATGACTCCCTTGCGCGTCTGAGATTGGCGCAGGCAGATAGCTGTGCCTCTGGAGTGAAGATACTGGCTTCTGGAATAAAAGAAGGGGTGGGGGGCCTACCACCATCTTGTTTCTGAGGTTGGCGGAGGAAGGTGGCTGCACCTCTAGCTTGAAGGCTCTGGCTTCTTCAACGTGCTGGGTTGCTGATATGCTTCTGAAAGACTGTGCCTACAAGAATATCAGAACATGCTTCGGTGGAGGTCAATCCTCCAGCATATGTATCGAGAAGAAGGAAGGCTGCGCTTCGATGAAGACTGCATCCCTTGTAGATCCCTCTAGGCTTCTGTCGAGTCTGTACTAGATCCTTTGTAGAAGAACAGAATTAGTCCCTTATGTATGGTCCTGATGTGTCTGTACTAGACTTTGGTAGACATGACAATAAAGGGACTTCTCTCCATATCTTCTATTTTGTCTTTTTAGCACTGAGCCTGAGTCTTTTGCCTCTTCTGCGCTTTGGCGAAGGGATGTCTTCAGCTGAGTTTTTTTATGCTTCTATACCCCCTGGTCGATGCCTTCCGACTAGCACCACTATTCCGACCACCACTACATTCACCATCACCAGCGCCATGCCACTCCGGCGGCAGCCCAACCACCATCATCGCATTCACCACCACTCCACAGCCTCCGCCCTGCTGTCTCCATCTGTGCCACAAGACCAGGTTAGAAGACTCATGGCGAGCCTGCTCCACTTCCTGTAGCTTCGGTCGGAGTTGATCAAATTGGGTACCCACGATGAAGCTCCGTTCCTAGTCAAAACCTGGCGGGAAGCGAGTAACTAGGTAATAAAACTTTATGGTGAAGAATAAAATGCAGGGTTCTTTATTCACGTCAGGAAAGGCGAATGTGGCCCCAGAAGAAACGGCGGTATAATACTTCCAAGCACGGGCACCGTCCAACATGGTTTGGCTGTAGCTAAACTGTCGTGCAAAGCGGCTAGGTAGATAAGGCTCCAAGTATACCTTATTCTGGCTCCGATAAACCAGGTGCAAAGGGCGGATAGATAATAGCCAGCAAAAAGCACCAGAAGTCAAGCCCCCTTCTGCACTGGTTCGGTCGTCAAGATCATCACCAGCTCCGTAGCCTCTATAAGAAGGCAAGACCGGGTTGAAGCTATATCTATCCGGGAGGCCTAGCACTCGCCTACATATCGGGATGTCTACGTAGAACCACTTCAATTTATAATAGTGGCACAGGAGTGCATCTTCACCAGCATCGCCATCTAGGATAGTAGAAGCAATTAGCCCTGGACGATGTAAAGCTAACCAAGCCATCATATAACGGTAGGGTAATTCCGCTCGAGGAAATCTATTGCCTTGACTTGAAGGTTTTATAATCCTTCCGAAGAAATCCCTCAGACCTCTGAGAAGGTCGCAGACCATAGCTGGAAGCAATACCAACGAACGGCCAAAAGCCAACCATACAGCCGGCATGATGAGCTCCTTACCCAGTCGTCCCGCGGAACCTAGGCCTCCGGGGACCACGACTTTCCATAACCACATCATCAGAAAGGCTGCTAATACCGCTTTTTGGCTAACGGGAACAAAATTTTGGTGGAAGCAACTAAAGACCGCTGAAGCAGAGATCTCCTCATCAACCACCGGTGGCGGCCGCATCTTTGATTTCACCTCCATGTCTTTTATCTCAGCAAGGCTGTATGCCCTACGAATAGAGGGTTAGATAGCCCGACCTGCTGGTGGGTCGATACCAAAAAAGTACTGCCTCTAAGCGTTTGTATGGGGTGAGGTATGCGTGGAATCCTGACGCACACAAGCATGGTGATGACAGAGCAACTCCTTGTGCACCTCTACCAGAGCAGGGTGCTGGTCTTCTAGCCCCTTAAGCTCTTTTGGGGTAGGACAATACTCTTTATAGGGGTTCTCGCCCCAGGGTAGGTTGGAAACGGCGAACATCTCGTTAAGGGCCAGCCCCATCTCTCCGCAGGGTAGAAAGAAAGTCCCAGTGTCACAATTAAAAAATTCCAGTAAAACCAGGAAAAAGGACCGATTGGAAGGAATACCATATTCAGTGCCCCTGATGGCACGACGAAGGTTAGTATGCGTAATATCCTCCTTAAAAGTACTCAGCACCCATCGGGTCAGGTCGCTCCATTTTTGATCAAACTGCATCCATCCTTCGGGAGGAAATAAAACGTTCGAATAACCATGGTCAGATGCCAAGAGTTTGTTGGCAAAAATAGAAGCACGAAATGGTGACAATTCAGTAGGCACATCGTTGAACCTATGCCTAGGGAGCAACACTCGTTGGAAGGATGATGAACTACCCGGGATAAATACAGGAATACTCTAATCTGTGGAACCTTAGCCCAACTGGATTTGGCCTGAGGTCAAACCCACCTGATTGTGGGTTAAGCCCCAATACAATCATCGTTCCTCGGCAAAACAGAAGAAGACCGATAATGGCAAATGGCGCTCAGTCTTAGGAATATACAAGAGGAGATTGCTACTCCTGATAAACCACTCCAATTTTAGGGATAAGAGGTCTGACTATTCCGGGACTAATCTGTCACCAAAAAGAAGATGGGGATTTAACTACCCTGCACTAGTACCCTGAGAGAAGGTCAACCTTCCTTGGTCTAGCATACGACAGAAGTAAGCCGAAGTCTCCGCCCATATTTCTTCCAGCCGCCCGTTCGGTTGGTCCACGGTAACCGACTATTGGAAAGGGATGAGGAGCTCCTGTTCGAGGTCAATCCCTAATGAACAAAAAGGAAAGTCGTAGAGGATTTTGTTCAATCGGATGGTCACGAAAACTGAATAACAGAAAAAAATATATATAGACAAGGGTAAGCATATAAAGCATTAGCGCAGATGTCCGTAGAAGTATGGAGATCGAAGTAGATACCTGCTACGGGCATGCACACATCAGGATGAATCATTGCGCCAACAGTCGAAGGTTCATCGAGATCGCCAACATCAAAAATATACCTCTTTCTCTTCACCTTTTTGGGGCCAGCCGCAAGAGCTTTTAGGTTTTTGACCTTTTGGGGACCATTTCAAAGAGCTAAGGTTTTGAAGAAAGAGAGAACTCTGACGTAGGCTGCTCAAGAAAAGATGAAGGCAGGATGGTTTCTCTTTCCCCTAAAATGCCTACTTATAATGAAGGACACGTTCGCGACAGAAGAGCAAGCAAATCGGTATGCGCCACGTGCCACCTCCTTCGAT